>JASANS010002375.1:0-72804 GCA_030849605.1 Wallacemonas sp. 195SL | reverse complement strand
AGTTTACCAGCGCGTTTCACTTTCTTCTTTTGTTTTACTATTATAAGCATTACGCTGCCTGCGTGAAGGAGTCACGAAACCCTCTCCCCCTTTTTTCTTCTTTTTTTCCCCCGTTCTCCCTTTGTTTTCTTTTTTTTTTCCATTTATTGTGTGTTAGCTCACCACTTTTTTCTTCTTTAGTCACTGACACGCTTCACGTTGACCACGCGTTGGCACTCACCTCTCACCCTCTTCACGTATTCAAGCACCGCCGCCTCATTGTAAGGCGCGTGCTTCGTCACCTTTCTTGCCAACTGCACTACATACATACTTTTTTTTTTTGCTTTGTAGCTGTAGTTGTAGTTGTTGTTCTTTTTTTTTTTCGCCATTATTCACACGCGTTGTATCTCACTCCTTTGTGAAATACTCCGCAAAGTAGAAAGAAAAGGCAACAGCAGCAGCAACAGTAAGTGAGACAATTCTGTGAACGGTCACCGGAGCCACACCCAGGCCACATACCAAAAAAAAAAAATCAATAAAGACAAAAGCAACAAATCGCATCCGGTGTACCACCAAGCCAAACTGTACGAAACGCGTTAACGCCTCCCAAAAAAAATCTTTTGAGCATCAAATCAGAATCAAAAGCACGAAATATTTGCAGTTCAAAAGACAGACAGACTTTGGCTGGCACACAGAGTACACGACTAGACAGAAAATACGAGATTTTATCATCGTGTTCTCTCTTTTTTCTTCTTCTTTTTTTTTTTTGCTGCTTTGCAGCCTCAGACATCTCACCAAGCGTCAGCACCTCATTCCTGCGTGTGCGCGAGTGACCTTTTTTTTTTCTGTCACTTTTTCACCCTCTTTTGTTCCTCAGTGAGCCACCACGGCTTCCACGTGAATAACGGCAAAGAACTGAAAAAATTAAGACACCAATTTCCCACTCAACGCACTCCTAAAGCATATCATTTTTTTCCCGAAGCAAAAAAAAAAAAAGCCACAAGATTCCCACTCAGCTCAAAAAGAGTTACTTTTTGTTTCTCTTGATCTGTTTTGAGCTTCTTCCCGTTGCCCCGGCACGCATCATTTTCCAGAACCACGCGAGGCATCAAAAAGGCACGTTTTAAGTTTTCATTTGTACTGCCTCTTCTGAATCAACACTACACGTGACCAAAGTGACTTCACTTGTTTTTTTTTCTGGTTCTTAGGCTCCCTCCTTTTTTTTTCTAAACCAATTTCCCCCCGTTTGTTTTAACAAGTACGTATCTGTGAGATATCGTCTAATACTGTTCCTTTCCTCCCTCAGTTGTTGTTGCTTCTTTTTGCCTTTGCTGTCCCCCTCTTTTTTTTTCTGTTTTCTTTTTCTGTGTGACTTCACTGGCACGTTTGCTCCCTGGTGTCACGTCAGTCTGTTTTCTCGGCTCTCTCCCCCCCCCCCTCCATTATTTTTCCTTCAGAGTACTTTTCATTTTTTTTTTTTGCTTCTACAGCGCCAAAAGACACCGTCTTGTTTCCCCCGTAGGACCTCGTACCCACAACAATCAATATTCGTGTCCTTGCTTCTCTTTTTGAGTCTGTTCATTTTTCGCACAGTTGATTCTTCCCCCCTTTTTTATTCTGATACGTATTGCGAAACGAGTTTGCCATATCTTTTTCTTCTCTCTCCCTTTCTCTCTTTTTTTTTTTGTTTTGCCCCTTGTGCCCCTTTCGTTTCCGGTCCATCTCGCATTGTTATTGTTCCAGCTATTGTGTCTGAGCAATGTGTGCCTTTCATTTCTCGCAGGCGTCTGCTTCGCTGACAGGGTTGCCTTTGTTTACCACCCGCGGTGCACAGACGAACATGTCTTGTACGCCGCCCGATGCGCGCCCTGATCTTGCTGCAGCCAATCCCTTCTCGTTTTTCGCCTTAGCGCGCCAGCACGGCCCGCCGGTTCAGTATGTGGTCAGCGAGGTGCCATCCCTGTCGCGGCTGAACAGCGACACAAACGTGAAGCAGCTCGCGGACCTGCGCTCAGTGTCCCGGTCATCGCCGCTGAGCCGCTCGCTCTCTTCCTTTGCCATTTCCTCTGCATCAGATCAACTGGCGTCTTCCGCAAGTACTCGCCAGCCGTCGCCCGCACCACAGCTCACACTTTGTGACGACGGGTTTGTTCTGCACAGTGTCGAGGCACCATCGTATGCGTCGGCCGGCCCCAGCGGGGTCACGGCTGCACCGCAGACGATTCTCACGACCAGCCGCAACGCCGCTGCTGACCCAGTCACGGCCCTGTCTCTTGCGCAGACCACGGAGGGCGCCAAGCAGGTGTTCCGTCTTTTGACTGAAGGCATTCACGCTGACGATGTCATCGATGCCTTTTTGAGTGCCAGCGCCCCTTGGTTCTCGCCGGCTGTGCTGGTGATTGCCCTGTGCCTCATGAACCGCTACACCGCACGGTTCCCTGATTGGTACGCCAGCAACCACGTCGCCGTCGACATGGAGGTGATGCGAATGAAGAAGGGCACGAAGGCCAAGTCGCAGCTCAACGAGCACAGTGCACCTCGCACACTGCTGGCCGCACTGCTGTCTGCCACCAAGTTGTACGCCGACACGACGTACCAGGCGGTCTCGCTCTGCCGGGTATGGAATGAGAAGCGTGAGGCTCTTGCCGCCCAAGGCGTGGACTCCGTGCAGAAGAGCTCCATGGCCACCATTCTCACTCCAACGCGTCTGTCTGCAGCGGAGTGGCGCCTCTTGGAAGAGCTCGGCTACTCGGCCTTGGTCGGCGCAGATGAGTACAACATATGTCTACAAGAAATTGCTGACTATTGCCACGCCGCATAACATACGCACAACATACGCACACACAATACAAATCCGAGATCCTCAACGGCACTTGCAAACCCGACTGAAAGCCACTGCTGTTGTTGTGGTGGTACTTGTACTTGTGAACATTCTGTACAACAGCAGTCCCCCAAAAGAAGCGCATTGATTACTCGTAAAAGGGAAAAATGAGAAAAATGAAAAGAATTGGATACATCAGACTTTTTTTTTTACTGAGGCATGTTTGTTTCTTTGTTTTCTTTCTCTTTCTCTATTTTTCTCTCCCCCCCCCCCCCCTCCCAGTGTCCTGACAGAAAAAGCTCATGAGCCTACCATCTCGCTCTTAGTGGTGCACGTGCCTCACACTATTGACAACGGATGACACAGAAAAGACATGATCAAGAAGAATAAAAAGCTGTGCTGTCGTCGACACACAAACCAAAAAAAAAAAAAAGAATGAAAATAGAAACACCGAGTATGATGCTGCTCGCCTTGTGTTGTCTTTTTATCTACCTGTTTTTTTTTTTTTAACCTGCGCAACAACCCAAGCACAAACAGCAGAAAGAACCAAAAACACGACCATGTGTACACAATGTATGGGAGGCGATCCGAAGTCGCCTGCTCATGGATTCATCAACGGAGAGATGTACTTACTGTCTTTTCTGATATCCTTCCTGATTTTTTTTTCATGTTGTTTGTTTGTTTGTTTGTTTTCTCCTTCCTCATCACTACACAATCCATACGCACGCCAAGAAAGAAAAGTTCGTAAAATGGCTGGCCGTAAAAGACTTGATACATGTGTGAGAATAGCCTAAGCCGCGGCCATCTCTTTTGTTGGTTATTTTAAATTTTTTGATTTTCTTTTCTCACAAAGCACGCTCATGTACAACTGCGTTTACACTACCTTTCCCTCTCCTTTTGTGCTTTTGTTCCCGCTTAATCTGTTCATTTTCACCTTCTCCGGGTTGTAATTGTTTACGTTTCCTGTGGTGAGCGACTGCTCTTCTCTTCTTTTTTCTTTTTCATTTCTCCTTCGCGCTATTGCCTTTCGACTGGTTGTCTTTACTCCGACGAAAAGGCCTTGGAATGAAGGCAGTCTATATATTCTCTCCATTTCTCTCTATTTTCCATCAGCGCATTTGTTTTTTTCTTGGAGTCATTTCAGAAGGACAATTGTTCTAGTCTCACTTTTTGCGTGTCTCTTTTTTTTTTGTTTTGTTTCTTGCCTTTTCCGTTGTCGTGCCCTCCATGCCGTTCATCCGATTCACTTCACTTCTCCTCTTTTTTCGTCCGCTTGAGGGACCCTCATTGGCTCATGTTGCGTGCCTCTGGTTGTTCCCGCCATTTTCAGCCCCTTCTCACTTTTCTGTCGTGTCTGTACAGAAGTCCAAGTGCTTCTTTTATAAGAATTGAAGGGTCGCCGGGCGGGCAGAGTGTGAGGCGAGAACGGTGAAGACTTATTTTGTGGCACGCGCTGGGGACGTTCTGTGACTCGCAAGAATTGCTCAAAAAGAGCAAGCATACAGAGAGAGCTATTCAAGCGGAAAGAAAAAGTTATTACAGTCAACGATGCCACTGAGAACTAACAAGAAGTCTTTTTTTTTTTTCGGTTCTGCTCCCCTTGCCCTTCTTCGTTTCTTATTACTTTTTTCCCCAACCTGATTCACAACCGATTCATCCTTTCTTGGAAGCGGCTCATACCGAGGGTATTGGAGGCAGATCCTCTTGAGCCCATGTTTTCTTTTGTTTCTTTCGTTTCTTCGTTTCGTCTGTTTTTTTTTTTTTTTTTGAATAGAGCATCGGCTCGTATTTTCCTCCTTTCTCCCCTTTTGCCCTACTTTCAAAATCTGTGAAGCACTCAAAGCTTTTTTCTCTCCTCCTTGTTCTTGTCGTTCCATTGTCAATGCAATACGTGCATACGACTTTCACCGTCTTTTTACCCGGTGTTGCCGCGACACACAAAGCCAGCCAACAGGGACATTCTCGTTGTCATTGTCGGGCATCTCGTTTTTGGAATAACAATGCTAATCAATAGCAGTGCAGAACACTGGCTGACACTGCACAATGACTGTACCGTCGATGCAGATCAGCTCGGGACGCATACCAACAGTCACGTACCCAATTCACATTTGGGATTGTTGAGCATGATAACCTCCACATCAGAGGTGCGCCACCTCGTGCTCACTGAAACGAAGATTAACAAGACAACGCACGCGTTCACCCAAATAATCAAACACACACAGAAAAGTATATATCTGTCAGTGCCACAGTGGCTGTTGAAACCCTTTTTATTGCACATGGTTCCCTCCTTTTTGTTTTTTTTTAACGAGATTTGTTTTCTGTTCCCGTTTTTCTTAGCGTTTTTTCTTTTGTTTAGATGATATATTGGTCTTCTCCCACCCCATCATTTTTTCCGTGTCTTTGAGCTAACCTCCTTACCTCTCATTATATTGTTTTGTTCGTTTGTTTAGAGGTTTTCTTCGTTTCTTTTTTTGTGGTTAGCATGTTTTCATTGTCCCTTCTAAATTCCCCAAAGCTTGCTTGAAGCTTGAAGACTGAAATGAAGGGAACGCTTTGAGAGGATATCAAGGATATCGTTTCGCGCTCACCGGATCAGCCTATGAGAGATAAAAGGTAATAATAGTATTTTTGGCGTATTTCGGTTTTTTTTTGTAAGTTTCCTCCCCACCCTTCTCATTTGTTTTTTTAATCTACAGCTATTAAGCACCTCTTCTGCTGGCGATTCTTTCTTGCCTTGTCTTCCTTGCGCAGCAAACGTAAACCACTGCGCCGGAGGACAACACCCCCCCCCCCGCCCCAAAAAAAAGCAGAGATTCGTGTGTGCGATAACAAAGAAGCAGAGAGAGTGCATTCAGAGAAAAGGAAAATAAATAGCATTAAAAAAAAAGAAAAGATTGGTAAACCTCTATAAAAGAAAGAAACTACACACGAAAAAAGAGAATTGCGCAGCGAGCAAAGGAACCCAGACTGTAGAGCCTCTAGTTGCCAGGTCGCCTGGTGCGCGGCTGTGTCTCTGCCTCTCTGTCTGTACATCACACAATGCACTGCTGAGAGAATCGAACGGAGCGCATCGAATTTCTTGTCGCGGAATCCTGTGGGGTGTCCCGGTGTGACTTATTCTCTCTGTCTCTCTGTCTCTGGCGTTGACAGCAGCGGTTATGTTCTGGGTACTTGTCTTACACCACAGAGTTCGCTTCAGAGACAGATTGCCTCACTTGATCACCTGTGTCTTGCACCCTCTTTATTTCCGGATGCGGCGCTCTTCTATCGTTATCCCTTGCTCTCTCTGTCTCTCGTTTTCGCTCACGCCATCTTACTGAAGTGGTTGACAGACTGTGAAAAACAAGCACCTTTTTTTTTCTCTCTTTTTCGCCTTTGCCTGTACTTTGCGTTGTCGTGTGCAGATCGAGAACGCTCATGTTTTATTACCTTCAATAAGTTGCCTACTCCTTTTCTCACAGAGTCAGAGGACCGTTTGCGGAAATCCTCTTTGGCATCGTCATTTCTTTTAATTCGAATTTTACGCAAACAAGATTTACACAACTGAAAAGGTCCACAGCTGCGGATCGATTCCCGAGAAGGTGCCTGGCGTCAGTGATGCGAGCCTCTCCCTGTCATTGCTTTCCTCACATGGGTGGCTCTGTCGGAGTGTCGCGGCTCTCCCTGCGACGCCGTGTTGTGCCGGTGCTCTCTCTTCACACCATGTGGCCTTTTTGTGTAGGACGTTACTACACCTCGATTCCGCTCTCAGGTTCCACCGCTGCTCCGCGCGGACTGGCCACACACGTCGGCACAGACCAGCCCACAGTCTCGCACGTGTCCTCCCTCTCCTCATTGTCCTCACAGACGCCATCCCGTTCTGCGACTTATTGCGATGGTGCGGCAGGACGAAATCATGCCACACGAGCCGCGCGCGTCGTGGATGCGTTTGCTTGTCGCGTAAACCGTTCCTCGCCGTTGGCACCGTCGCGAGTGGCAATGGAGCCCACTCCCCGCGTTGTGCGTGTGCCGCGACTACTGTTCTTCGGTGGTGACATCGTCTCAGTGACAGCTCTGGAAGCCTTGTACGAGCGGCTCACGGCAATCGCCACGTTCGCCTTGCACGCGCATGAAGAAGAAAAGAAAATCATCGCCAGTCGACTCAATCTCTCCAAGGACATGCTTCACACCGACGACGTGGGCGAGAAAAGTGAGGGTAGCGAGGAGGTCATCCGCACGCGTGTCGCGCGCTTTGTCGCTGACCATTTGACAGTTATTTGCCCTGCCCTGCCGCGTCACATGACGCCGGAGGAGGCGGTTGCAAAGTACACCCGTCAGTACCCTGTTGCCCGTTTTTGTGCTGAACGCGGTCTCCCTGTCATTCCAGTTGACCACCCACGTTCTCTGGCCAAGAGCCGTCTGCTCGAAGATCTTCTTTCTGCCAAGGGAAGCACAAACCATCACCAGCAGAAGCCGCAGCGGCAAGAGAGGGACGTGCCAAAGGACTCGCGTGCTGACGTGACGTGGGCAGCCAGGGGACGACCTCTGAGTGATTTTGACCTCGCTGTGGTGGTTTCGTTCCGCTACTTCTTGCCCAAGCGGCTTCTCCGCGCGCTGCCGCCGGTCATCAACTTGCACCCGTCACTGCTCCCTTGTTACCGGGGGGCGAGCCCGATTTTCTCCACTTTGCTCCACAACGAATCCTGCGGTGGGGTCAGTGTGATTCAGATGCGGCCTGATCAGCAAGGCATGGACTCCGGCTCTATTCTCTGGCAATGCCCTGTGCCCATTGAGCTCGACACCGACATTCGCACCTACTTCCCTCTGGTCACGCAGATTGGGGCGGCGGGGCTGTGTGATCTCATCTTTGGTGAGCGCACTATTGATGAGCTGATTCGTGCCGCTGCCAAACAGCACCCACACCTCTCGACCGTGATGGAGGCGATGAGTGCCAAGAACGATGAGCGGACCCTGTCCTTCACGCCGCCCTCCGCTCCACAGGCTGACTCACATGAAGCGGGCGCAGGACTCACTGCCGCAGGGCCCGCACTCGCACTACCATCGGACCGTCTCCTCGAAGTCGTCGGCCACAGCCGCCGTGAGGGTCGCTTGCGCGTTGTCGCCTCCTCCCCCCTTCGTCCACACACACGCGCGGACTGGTGCACGCTCTGCCGCGCACCGCCGCAGATCACGCAGAGTGCCGTGCAAGCCGCTGCCCACTCCCACAAGGAATCCTTCCACAACAATCTCCGCCTCAGCGAGCAGCAGAGGGATGAGAAGCTGGGTCTGAAGCCCGCGCGCAACACCGCACAGAGCCGACGTGACGCCGCCACCGCCGTGGCAGACGATTCTCACGCCACGCATCAGAAAGATGCCTCGGCACATCCATCTCCAGGCTGCGGGACGTCACCAAGCGGCGGGCGGGCCTCGCACGACGCGGCGAGCTCCATTTACGCCAAGTACGCCCTCACCGAGGCCGTCACGACGTCGATGAAATGTGCGGATGTGTTCCCTCTTTCCGTGCTCAACCCAATATGTGATTGGCCAGATAGCTTCACCTACAGCTGGAAGTTCGCGCAGGTGCAAGAGTATGACGCGTTCTCGCACTTCAGCGAGGACCCGCATCACGCGCCACTGCTGCCCAAGGAGGCGGCGGTGCTGCGCTTTAGCCAAAAGTCCGATCGCGATGTCTTCGGTGTGTGGCGTGCCTTTGTGGGTGGCCAGTACTTCCAGCCGGCGGTGAACGCGGTGCTGGACAAGGGCTGCACGCCAGTCCGCAATCAGCTCGTGCGTCGCACCGTGAATCGACTGCTTCGCCAGAAGCAGCGTCAAACGCTTGGCAAGCCTGGCTCCAAAGCAGCAAGTCAGGAGCAGCAAAAGAAGAAGCTACAAAAACAGCCGTGTGACGGCGAATCGTCTGAAATTTCCTCAGCCGCCGCAGGACCTGCTGCTGAACCGGTGGTGGACGCACAGATGCTGCGCGACGCTGAAGCGGAGCTGCGCCTGACTTGCACCTTCACCAAAGCGATTCATCCAGAGCTCATCTCCGACGCCCTCCGAGAAGAGCTCGACGCTGTTGAGGCGGGTGAGCAGGGTCGCTTCTACCGCGCACCCACGCCTCTCTTTGCGTGGGTGCGCCGCCGGGAAGGCGCAGCAGCAGCGGCTGCGGTGCAGGATAGCGCTGTCCCCGACATCAGCGCCACCACCACAGCTTCAGCCTCAGACATCACGTGTGAGCAGCACGCGCTGGTGCTGCTGAAGCGCCGCCGCAGGGAGGCAGCCGCGGTGTGTTGCGCAGAGCGCGGGGCCGCACTGTCGATGCAGACCACGAAAGAGGCAGCAAGCTTGGATGCCGCTGGTGAAGAGCGCGATGACGCCACGGACGACGTCTCCGCCGAGGCCCCACGGGACTTTCTACCCGATATTATTCTGGCCTCGCCACCGCAGCCGGTCAGCGCACGCCGTCACCTACACATTCCCCCCGGCACTGCGTACTTCCCTGTCTCGAGCGAGGACATTGGCGCAGTCAAGTGCGAAACGGGGTGGTTCTTGTGGAAGGAGGCGCATCTGCGTTCTGCCGCACAGGCCCAGCCGGTCGCGCTTCTGAGAAAAGGCCTCGCGATGAAGACGGGGCTGTTGTACCCAGGCATGTTCTCAGAGTACCTTCGATGAGAGCCACACACACAAAAACACAAAACGCCAACGTAGGCCAAAGGTTAATATTCTCAAATCAGATGCAAGACACCAAGACAAAGAAACGAACGTTCACTATTGAAAAAAAAAATACGAAAGCCGCCACCAAGGCGTGGCGGCGCGAAGAAAACAAGATTGACCTTTTTTCCTTCTTCTTCTGCGAATGTTCCTCTCGGCGGATTCAAAACGCACGACTGGGGACATGCCCACTCTAGCTGAGAAAAGCGAGGGCACGTCGTAGTGACAGTGCATTTGTTTGAATAATCGCATACTCCCCACCTCTCTCCCTCCACTACCTCATCTTGTGAGGCGTATTGGCGGATCTTTTTTTTTTGTTTATTCTCTCCCTCTCTGCTCATTTCTTTCTGATTTACAATTATTCAGAAGTATCACTTGGATTATTGTGTACTTTTTTTCTCTCTCTTTCTCTCCTGTTTTTGTTTTCTTTTCGAATCTCTCCTCTCTTCTGTAGACGACCAGATGGGCATCAAAGGACGTCGCAAGAAACTCCGCGAGCGCGAGGCGAGAGACCGCGCAGAACGTGAACAGGGCGCGGAGAACGAGTACGCCGACGACGAAGATGAAGATAACGGTGCCGGCCCAATGGGTGGTGGCACATTCCAGCTCCCCGTTGATGCAAACGGTAATTTGAAGATCAAAAAGAGTGAACTGTACAAGATGCAAGACCTTGACTACCTCGACCGCATCCGAGACGAACACCAGCGCCGTCGTGGCAGTCATCTGCGCGGCGTGGTGACGGCCGGGGGCGTCACGGCCGCAGCCGAGGCCGCCAGTGGGGAAGGAGCCTCTCGCAAACGTCGGCGCGCTGACGAAGAAGACGACACGGAGAACCGCGTCCGAGCCATTGAAGAGGAATACTTGGGCCACCACTACAGCGAATCTGAGCTCACCACACTCGCAGGACACGGCTCTGTGCCGGCCAGCTCCTCCTCGCACCACGGTCGGCACCAGCAGCAGCTCCAATCTCGGCAGTGGCAGGAGAGGGACGCGCGCGGAAAAGACCTTGGCAACTTGGTAGAGCGCGAAACGGCTCTCGTTGAACACCGCAAAAATGCGGCGACCGGTGCGCTCTTCTCTCACCCGCTCATCGACTTGGACGCCGATGTTGTGCGCGCTCTTCACACGGAAGGCTTCCAGCGCATGACACCTATTCAAGAACGCACCGTGCCCTACGCATTGGAGGGCTACGATATTCTGGGCCAAGCCCGCACCGGCTCCGGCAAGACCCTTGCCTTCGTGGTTCCTATCCTGCACAGCACCAAGGCCTACGTCCAATCACACCCGCGGAAGATGGTGGCGCTGGTGCTCGCGCCCACGAAGGAGCTCTGCGTGCAAATATTCGATGTCTTCAAGAGTGTCTGCCAGCATCTTGAGTCGACTCGTTTTACAGTTCAGCTCATCACCGGCGGTACCAAGGTGCTTGAGGAGCGCAAGCAGCTGATCGCAGGTCCTTCTGTTGTGGTGGGCACGCCAGGGCGTGTCCATGACCACGCACAGCATTGCAAAGGCTGGGAGATGTCTCACTTGCGTTTTCTGGTGCTTGACGAGGCTGATCGCATGCTCGCGGATGGTTTCAAGCGGGACCTCGATGCCATTCTGCCGCAGCTCCCGCGCAGCCGGCAAACGTTCCTCTTTTCCGCCACGAACAGCAAATCTGTCCACGAGTTGGCGCGGCTCTCACTGTCGAAGACGCCTATTTTTATCGCCACGACGGGGACCGCACCGACGCCGGTGGCGATGGATGATCCGAACGACGTCGCGGCCGGTGCCTTTGGCTTCGGCTCCGGCTTTGGTCTTCCTGCTCAGAACTTGCCTCCGTATCGCGCCTATCCCGATTTTGACGCGGAGGACGAGGAGGATAACACCGAGTCCGACGAGGCCCTCCACCACCACAACAGCGCCTCGGACGCCGAGGCAGAAGAAGAGCAAGAGGAGGATGAAGAAGGCGAAGGCGATGCGGCGGCGGGCGAGGCAATCCCTGACACGCTTCGTCAGTTCTGCCTCATTGTCGCGCCGCAAGACCGTCTTCGGAGCCTGTATGTCTTCATCAAGAACGTGGCCCGCACGAGCAAAGCGATGGTGTTCTGCTCGACAGTGGCCAGCACGACTTTCCACTTCCAGATGATGGGGTCTGTTGGTTTCCACGATGACGTGATGATGTTACACGGTCACATGAAGCATCGACAACGTGTGCAGGCCTTTCGCGCCTTTACGGAGTGGCAGACCGGCGTGCTCTTCTGCACAGATGTGGCGGCTCGAGGTCTGGACATTCCAAACGTAGAGTGGATTCTTCAGTACGACCCCCCGCTGGATCCGACTGAGTATATTCATCGTATTGGGCGTACCGCGCGTGCGGGGAATGTGGGTAATTCACTTCTCTTTCTCATGCCGGAGGAGGTGCAGTTTGTGAAGTATTTGGCCAAATTCGGTATCCGGCTGGAGAAGTACCCGATGCCAAAGAAGCTCCCCCCCATTCAGGAGAAACTCGAACACGTTCTGCAGCTCGACCCTATTGTTGCCAAGAGCGCAGTGTCAGCCTTCCGCGCACACGTTGGTGCGTATCAGAGCCATATTTTAAAAGAAACGTTTAATGTGGGTCAGCTGAACTTGGAGCAATTGTCGAAGGGGTTCGCGCTGACGGCGTGCCCACATGTGACGCTGCCGAAGAATGCCGCTGAAACGAAGAAGCAAGATTACGTCAAGGGGAAGTTCAAGTCACTTATGCGTAGGCAGAAGGACGCGCATCGTCATTATGAGCAGTTCAAGACAAAGCAGCAGTGGCAGGACGGCCACTTCGTGGGCGTCTACAGGCCTAACGCTCTCTGATGAAAAAAAAATGAGAGACAATTGCGAAGAGAAGAGAGGCTGATTCATGCATGTCTGGATGTGTATGCAAGAGAGCGTTTGACAACTCAAGGCAACACCAAGATGTGTTCCGCTGACGAAATCTGTTTTTTTCTTCTTCTGTTTTGGCCACGCTAACTTTCATTAACCGAGTAACGATAATTTCTGCACATCACGAACAATATGAAAGTAAGAAGAGAAGAGCGTGGTTCTCACTGTATTCTCTTCACAGGAACTAATTCGTCAAAAGGACTCTGGGCGCTCCGTTGCGGTGCATCTGGAAGACGTCATGCGAGTGCAAAGTGTATTTATGTTCCCCCCCCCCTCTCTCTTGACAGTGCCTAGTTGTGGTTGGTAACGGTCAATCGTTGAGCAGACAACCGAACTACTTGTCACTGTTCGCACTATCCACGTCCTGAGAGAGAAAGAGACAGAAGGATGAATACACACGCAGTTCTGCTTCCTTTTGCCTGCACTTGTGTAGGCCAAGCTCCTTGTCTGTGTCCCATATTTCTTTCTTTCTCATGTCTCTCCCCACATTGTTCACTCTCCTCTCAATTGTTTTTTTTTTTTTTTGATTCGGCACATCCTCATTGTTTGCTCATGCCTCCCTGCAAATATATATATATATATATATGTATATATATATAGGTCCGAGTACCACCTGTGTTTGAGTATATTCTTTTTTTTTTTTTTTTGCTCGCTTTGGCGTGTGTGCGTTCCTGGCGTTACTTTTTTTTTTTTTGACTGGAGTAGTATTCAAGCAGCACGCACTCTTCTTTTCTCTCTCTCTCTTCTGGTCTGGCTGCACAGTTTGATTTGCTTCACTTTTTGTTCCACTCATTAGTTTCACGGCAGAAAACAGGAAGCGTGCTGAATCTGTAGAAACATCTCAGAGAGCAATACAGTGCACATATTTGCCGTTCTTTGTCCGTTGTTGCCCCTTCGTTCTACTTACAGTGGGCTCTGTCGTGGTGTTTGTTGCGTACCTTTCGTTGTCTGTGTTTATAGCTCTTCTTTCTTCTTTCACATCGCTAGACAAGAACATAACAAGAAAGGAACACGGAAACAACACGATTTTTAAATAAGAACAGACATTTGCCCCCCCCCTTTTTTGAAATTTTTAGACCGGTGTAGCCTCTCAAAACAAAGAGGTATTTTATCATCATGTCTGTCGCCGCGCCATCCCCTGAAATGGCAGGCAAGTTGCGAGAGGCGCAGAGCGCGATTGGAATGGCGATGAAAAATGCGCAGTACGCGCTCACCACCCACAAGGGCATCACCTCGTCCTTGACAGAGACAGCCAACGCCACACAAGCGCTGTCTACGTACCTTTCTTTGAATGGCAGCGCCATCAAGGCGGCCGCGATCGCAGCGCAACTCGCAAAGCTGCTCCGCTCCATAACAGGTCACGCCTCGCGGACGGCGACCAACTCGCCACAGGCCAGTTGGGCGGGCACCCCTGCGAGCAGCATGGTTCTCGATGACAGCCAGCTACCACCGCGCTCTGATGATCGTAACCTGCTCTCACCTGACAGTGCCACAGCCCACGGTGCTGAGATGGAGGCGCAGCTGAAGGAGATGCAAGATGCGATACAGTCTCTCACGCAAGAACGGGATGCACTGCAGCTCTCCAATGAGCACCTCCGAGAAGAGCTAGAGAAAGCGGCGGCCGGGCATGGCGTGCACGCCGCAACCGCAGATGTCCCAGCTCACCCTGAGCCAGCGGCGGCCGAGACGGATGTCCACGCTTTGCAACAACAGCTTGTGCTGCTGCAGGAACGACTCACACACGCCGAGAGTCGCAGCACGGAGGTGGAGCACGTCAAGAAGCAGCTACGCGAGGAGCAGTATCAGCACGCAGAGGTTCAGGACAACTTGCATGAAATGTCTGAAATCAACGCAGCCCTTGAGGAGAAGATCAAGAGCCTCCGCCAGCACATTCACCGTCTGGAAGACTCCAGCCAAGCACTAGAGCAACAGCTCGAGCGCAAGAACGCAGAGGTGGAATCGCTTCAGCAATCCTTGAATGAACGCGCCGCGACGCCTCCACCTGCCGTAGCAGCAAATGCCAGCAGCGCCTCCACTGCTGCACCGCGTGGGTACGTGGACAAGGATGACTTCGACGCGCTTAAATTGCAAAACCAGATGCTCCAGCAAGCTCTTCGCGATACCGCCACGCAAGGCCGTAGCACAGAGGCACAGAGCCCGCTCACCAGCCAGCAACTGCAGGAGATTGAAGCAGATCACCAACAGCAGCTCGATGCCATGAAAGCCACCATTCGCGAGCAATATGAACGTGAAAACGCGTTGATAGCTGAGAACAAAACGCTTCAGGAGACTCTCGATGATCTTCAACAGAAGCTTGGCGCCACAAGCAATCGCGACTGGCTTCATCGAGAGCGAGAGCAAACAGCAGCTGAGATGGACACCTTCAAAGCTAGTGTGGCCCACCTATCCCGCGAGAACGAAGAACTCCAGAGCCAGTGCCGCACTCTTGAAGCACATCTGGTCGAAGCACAGCAGGCCCTTGAGGTAGAGAAGAACGCCTTGCTGACCCTCCAGCAGCAGACCACGGACCAGACTTCTCACGAGACCGAGCGGCTCAGACACGAGCTCGAGGTGGTCACGCAGAAGTACCACGACAAGGCCGCCGAATGCGGTGCGTTGCAGAGACAGCTTGACGATCCGGAGGTGCACGACGCCTTGGAGCAGGTCGCAGCGATGCAGCAGCAAATGGACGCCGAGCGCGCACAGCACGCACAGGAGATCGACAGCCTGAAGCAGCAGCTCGACGACGCCGAGGCACTGGCCACAGAAGCTGCCGATGAAGCGACTCTTCAACAACGTCAGGCGGAGGAGTACATTGAAAAGTGGCAGGCCACCCAGGCCCAACTGGCGGAGCTCCAGGTTCAGATAAAGGCCATCAGTGCGCAGCAAGCGCGGGACGCCGCGGCGCAGGAAGAAGAACGGACGGCTCACCAGGACAAGTTGCAGAGCGTGAAGGTGGCCGCACAGAAGGCCGCGGCGAAACTTGTCGAAGAGGAGCGCAAGGCCCTCCAAGAACAATTCGAGCGGGAGCGGGAGGCGCTGAAGAAACAAGTAGCCGTGACGGCTGAACCGGTGGATTGGCTGCGTGAGGAGAAGAAAGTCTTGGATGACCAACTTCAAGAGGAAAAGCTCCACGCCGCCGAACTGGAAGACACGCTGGCCAAGACTCGTCGCCAAATGCAGGAGCTAGAGACGCGTCTGAAGGTCAGGGATGAAACTATCAGCTCGCTGAAGGCGGACGTTGGGGAATTGGAAACAATGTGTCAGAGCTTACAGAGCGAGAAAGACTTGTTCCAAGGAAAGTTTGACGCCGTGGTGACATCTTATGAGGCGGCGTTGTCAGAGCGCGACAGCAACGAGGCGGCAGCGGAGACGCTCGAGGTCGTCAAGCAGGAACTCGCCGCGGTGAAGCAGGAGAGAGAGGCTGTCAAGGCGCGACTGGCAAAGGAGCGTGTGGAGAAGGAGAAGCTCGCTGAGATTGTTCGTCAAGGTGCAGAGCAGAGCCGGAGGGCGCTGGAAGAAGAAGAAGCCCGCCGCACCGAGGAAGAGAAGAGGGCAGCTCTCTCTGAAGACGCCTCAAGGCAGCTGCACGAGCCCACGGACGAGTTCCGTGCTCGCATCAAAGAGCTTGAAGCCGCCATCGCTGGGAAGGACGAAGAGTTGACCCTTCTGCGCGCGGAAATGGAGGCTCTTGAGGACTCACGCGATGTCCACGCCACTACGGTGGCTGTCAAGCAGCGCAAGATTGACGACCTCGAAGCTGCCTTAAACGAGGCTATGACGGAGAAGTCAGGGAGCCGCTCCGTGGCCGGTGCGGTTACACACCGAGGATCTACTCAAAGCGATCACCGTCTCTCCTTTGTTGAGGCCCCAGGTGAGAATGATACCGAGGCCCATCAGCGCTTTCTGGATATGGTGAGCCGCATGACGACCCCGCTGTATCAGTTCTACCATTGCACTCCGCGAGTCGATGACGAGGCAGAGGCACTCGTACAGATCGCCGCGCAGCTACACCACGCCGTCCTCGCCGCCGGCGACTGCACGAATGCGGCTGAAGATGCGCACAGAGCAGCGGGGCAGCGGCTGGCCAACGCATATAAAGTTCAGAATGAGGTGTACACCACGCTCACCGCCGCTGGTATTCTCCCCGGCGCGGACGCCCCAGCCTCGGCTCCGGCGAGGATCACCCGGCTGGATACCGCGCTCATTGAAGCCTGCACAAACGTGCTACAGCAGGTCGCCGAGGCAAACGAAAAGAAGCGGATGGCGGCATCGCAGAGCGGGTCTGGGGTGGGGCCGCGTGCCTCCGCGATGCCGCCCGCACCGCGCCGAGATGCCAGTGCGCGTTCTGTCTCGCGCGTCCCTGCGGTGACCACGGGTGCGCTCGCGTCGCTCTCCTCACGTGATCACACGCAGCGCACGCCTCTGCGCCCGCACTCACGCGCCGCGGCGACGGGCAGCACACACTGGGACCTAGTCGCGTCAAGTCCGCTCTCCAACCTCATGATGGCCTCGCCCTATGAAGCTCCGGCTCGCGAAACGCCGACCCGTCGTGTCTCCTTTGGTGCCACGCCCACCGTACGCGACGGTGCAAGTGGGCAGCCGTCAAGCCGATGGGTATCAAGCCCATCGACATTCGCCTCCGCGCAACGGCGAGACTCGTCAGAGTTCCTACGTGCACGACTTGAAGCGGAAGAAGCCGAGCGAGAAAGGACGGCGCGTCGGACAGCGCTTGTGAACGCTGGTGTCAGACGCTGGGTTTAAAGACGTGTGGTCAAGAAGCGACATTCACGTAAGAAGAAGGGATGTGTATCTTCCTATTTGCTTCAGTTCTTTTTTTGCTGACCTGATGTTTGCAGGCATGACGTTTTGTCATGCACATTGTTTGTTGTTGTCTATTGTTCGTTGACATGGTGGGTGCTTGCTGTCCCATTAAGATATTGTTTTCGTCGCGTTGTTCGGCTATCTCGTTGCTTTTTTTTTTTTTGAAGTTGCTCATACCGCTGACTGTTTTTTTTTCTCTCTCCGCGTTTAGACTATTTGTGACACGCATGCAATGGCGTTCTCAACCACAGCAAAACAAAGTTTGTCGTGGCTTAATCAAGCCGTGCCCATTTCCCACAGTACACGTCATGACTGGTAGACAGATAGACAAGTGAATGCGCAGTAGGCGGACTGCTGCTGCATTTTGGTTTCTTGACACTCAACAGCACTTTCCCTTGTCGCCCTTATCAGCGCTGGGTAGTCTAGGGGGCTTCAGACGGCACACATGCACATGACCCCCCCCCCCCAGCAAGTTCCAATCACTACATATGCCTTCATTTCACATACGCTTGGGGTCTCCTACACTCATTGTCTTGTTTTCATGTGCACTTTTTTATTGTTATTTCTATTTTTATCTATTCTGGTACACATTGTACATCCGCTCAGCGGGCCCATTTAAGTCCGTTTCTTCACTCTTCTCTTGCTCGCACAACACACTTACTCTGCGTGTGTGTGCTCAGGAGAGACAGAGATAGAGACGTACACTGAATAAGAAGAAGAGGCGTCGGTGTGCCCCGTTCACGGAAAGATACCGACTGACATCGTGTATCTGCGCGCGCGCGTCTTGTAGTTGCGCCTTTTTGTTGTTCGTGGTGTTGGTGACGTTTTCTGTCACGTCCCTCGCTACAACAAGAAAAACGCAAATAGGGGTTGAATACTTTGCGCGCAAAACGCAGTGACAGTTATCGAAGCTTTCGGTCTTTCTCTCTCTCTCTTCAAACGCACAGATCATAATGTCTGCTCTCGTGCCGAGTGATGCCGTGGCACTGTTGTATAGGCGCTACCTCAAAGCAGCCAACAAGATTCCAAATGTAACCATTCGTATGCTTTTGCTGCAGCAAATCCGTGCAGGTTTTCGTCGCAACCGCGGCATTACTAGCCCTTCAGCGCAGCGGGAACTCGTGAATCAATCCCACAAGGATCTCCAAGTGCTGGAAGATGAGCGTCTGTCTCGTACCTTGTACATTAACCGACTCGGTCTGGTCTCGTGTTTAGACTGGGAAGTGCGACGCACAGAGTACAACTTTAAACCCGAAACGCAGTACTTTCTGACCGTCATGCTAGCACTCGGGTTTCTGTTTTTGTTCGCCATGGTGACCCACGCCGAGGCAGTAGACAAGAAGCGGCCCGACCTGGCCGAAATGGTTGACTACATGGCGATGCGTCTTGAGGCCGACTCCCCCGAGGAGCTGCATGCTATTCGTGAGCGGCAGGTACGCAACATGCTCGACAGCAAGCAGCGACAGGCGTCTCTCGAGCACCGTGTGCTCAACACCTTCTACGAGGCCCCGACAACGCAGAACATGCCCGCTCCGTCATTGCGCAACCCAGATGGCACAACTCGCTACCAGCGAAAGACTAGCAACGAAACAAGTGCCTAAAGCAGAGCCACTTGAGAACAGCTAGTGAAGAGCGTGCTAGGATGGGAACTCTTCACGTTATCTCTCAGGTGCACTGCGTTGTTTTGCGACAGCCCTGTTGGTTTTCCTCTTGTTTTTTTTTTAACTCACACCATCGACTCCTCTTCATCACAGTGCGACATTGAATTTGAACTGATTTGACTGCGGGTGCTGCTTCGGCTCCCCTCTTTTTGCTGTTGTTGTTGTCCTTGTACGAGATTGTTGAATGCATCCTCGAAATCCGTGGACGAGACGTGCGTCAGTACACGGCTTTTGTACTCGGTGTCTGCCGATGCGGTAGCAACCAAACAATTAAAAAAAAATGAGATGAATTTGATATCCGACTCTGTGTGCGCATGGTGTGAGAGCTGCACTCAGAGGGTGTGCTCTGCGTTGGTCCTCCCTGATCCTCTCTCTTTCACTCGCCGTCTCCACCCGCCACGTTGAAGGGCATAAATGCTTCTGCGACCATCCTTAAGCGTAAATGGCCGTGTTTTTTTGTGCTGACCACTCCTCCTCCTCCTCCTTCGGGTGGGAAGCAAAGCATGGCAGAAAGGTGCACGTGCGTTGGCGATGTACAGGCTCTCAACGGAAGTTACGTTCACTTTCTTGCCTCGCATTTCCTTTCGCTGCGGCGGGACTCTCTCTCTCTACTAAGTCGCGCGTTCCCAGCCGTTTCTATCCCCCTCTCCCCCCCCCCCCCCCTCCCGTGCTTCTTGTATCTACTATGTGTGCACCAACACACGACAACACCAGTTTTAAAACAGAACGAACGGAACGCTTCTTGTCCCGCGAAGAAGAAGAAACATCTGTGACGCCACTGGCTAATTGTCTTTTTTGTTGTTTTGTTTGCTGACTTTTAAGTTGCTTATTGTGTTCCTGTGTAGCTAGCCTCCCCTTTCCTCTCCATCAGATTAGCCATCATGGACTACGGTTACGACGAGCACGGCAACCGCACGCACAACGCGAACGAGGAAGACGAGGAGAATGCCGAGGTGCGCTCGGTTCATTCAAGTCGCAGTGGTGACGAGAAGTCCTCACAGCACCACCACCACCACAGCCGCGCAGACAGTGCATCATCTGGATTCAGCGATGATGTCGAGCTGGTGATGGGTGATACAGCGACACAGTCAATCCATCAGCCCCTCGTCGATCCCTCTTTGATCGAATCTGAGCCAAGTGACAGGCTGGGTGCCGGCGGCGCACGGTCTGGCGAGAAGGCCTTCTTGCTCGAGAGCCGACACGCAGATGGCCCTGTGCGCATGATTGAAGGTGTGCGTGGCACAGCGGCTGCCACGACTGCCAAGGATGCCCACAGCTTTCTTCGGATGGTCTCTCGTATTCCTGAGCGTCTTCGCAGCGTGGCGTTGATCGGATCTCTCCATCACGGCAAGACCAGTGTGTTGGCGCAGCTTGTTCACCACTCTGAGTATCCCAAGCGCGGCGATGAGGTGAGTCGGTGCATGACGCTCAAGTCACACGTCATCTCAACACTGGCGGGAGGTGCCGTCTTGGAGCCCACGTCTCGCTTGATCACCTTTGTCGACACGCCAGGCCATCCTGACCTCATCGCAGAGGCCGCGGCCGCGCTCCGGCTCGTAGACTGCGCGTTGCTCTGTGTCGATGTGGTGGAAGGCCTCGGCAAGCATGGTGAGCAGCTGCTCCGTCAGGCGGTGCTGGTAGAATCGCTGCCTGTGGTGCTCGTCATTAGCAAGCTTGATCGGCTCATATTGGATCTGAAGCTACCCCCACTGTACGCCTACAGAAAGATTCGCACGATTGTGGATGGCGTCAATAACATCATTGCGAGCTGTGGTCGCTCAGAGCTCCTCGTCGCGCCAGAGAACGGCTCGGTTCTCTTTAGTTCGTCGACGCTTGATTTCTTCTTTTCCCTGGAGACCTTTGCGAACAAGTACGGGGCGATTTACCCCAGCCTGGACACCGCCGTGCTGTCGCAGAAGTTGTGGGGCCAAGTGACGTTCGACAAGGGTGCCTTCAAGAAGATCACGAGCTTCCAGCAGCAGCCCACGTTTGTCGCGTTCATCTTGGAGCCGCTCTACAAGGTCATTGCACACGCCGTCACCGGCCAAGGGCACGATACGCTCTCGCAGCATCTCAAGCCTCTGCCGCGCACCCCGCTAGAGGCGATCCAAGATGCAGTGCGGCTCTTCTTCGGCAACCCAGGCAACGGCGAAGCACTCGATGCAGTGCTCTCTGTTCTGCCCGGCATAGACGAGCGCAACGCGTTTTTAAGTGCCCAGTACGGCCTCAACACCATTCACTCACCTGCCACCGCCACCACAAAGACGGACGAAGCAGACACCACAGCAGCCAGCGTCGCTGCCGTCGCACCGCTGCAACGCGTGTTCGACGCCTCCCAGCAAATCGTCGCCGTTGTGCGTGTTGTGAGCGGGGTGCTCCGTGTGCGCAAAACGCCCGTGGTGGTGATTGGCGAGTACTCGAGCGAGGTTGACCCATATCAAATCACGTCTGTCGAGCAGATATATCTGCGTACCTTGGAGGATGGCTACGTGGCAGTGGAGGAAGCCCGTGCGGGTCAGATTGCCTATGTGGCGGGACTGGGAGCGCGGTCTGGGAGTCATCTGGTCGTGGTTGGCGGTGCCGCAGCCCAGGCCGTTGTCGCCGAGGAGAACGGGGACGAGGAAGGGCTCGCTGCACTCGGGGAGGTCACCTCGGCGTGG
The DNA here is from genome assembly GCA_030849605.1 of Wallacemonas sp. 195SL. Lineage (NCBI taxonomy): Eukaryota > Euglenozoa > Kinetoplastea > Trypanosomatida > Trypanosomatidae > Wallacemonas > Wallacemonas sp. 195SL. The sequence goes on along the minus strand of JASANS010002375.1, from coordinate 51,271 downwards.
CTCGAGACGGTGCGGCTTCACCCGTACCTGCGTACGGCACAGCAACCCCTCATTCACGTGGGTGTGGAGCTGAAGGACCAGGTCGAAGCCGCGCGCTTCCAGCGGGGGCTGGATGTTCTCCTGCAGACGTCTGCCGGCCTTGGGGTGGAGCGGGAGGACACGGGGGAGGTCATCCTCAGCGGGTTAGGCGAACTTCAGCTCGACACCGCTCTCCACGAGCTGCGCCGGGGTCTGTGCGCCAACGCCAACATTGGCGTTTCGCAGCCATTTGTCACGTTTCAGGAAAGCGTGATGGACGAGGAAGGTGTTCTGGCGGTGGCTGGCACACGCAAGAACCGCCTGGGGTTCACCAGCGGTACGCTCCCACGCACGCTGGTGACTGCAATTGAATACGATCAGCTTGACTTTTTCCCCGAACGCACAGCCGACGGCGAGGCAGGGGTGGTGAAATTGTGGACAACGCTGCGGCGCGACCACGGCTTCGATGCGTTGGACGCCAAGCATGTCATCGCACTGGGTCCAGACGGCACCAAAGGACCAAGCTTGCTGTTCAATGACTTGTTGGAGGAAGAGCTGCTGCCCGGCACTGTGATGCCGAAGAAGACGCAGTTGAGCAGCATTCGCGCAGCGTTTCAGTCCGTTGTGAAGACAGGTCCGCTTGTCGGTGGGACTGTGCGGGGCGTAGGCGTGCGGCTTGTTCTGGCGGAGCTCGACAAGGACACGCGTGACGTCGCGGTACTCTCGGCGGCCCGCGCGGGCATGAAGCAGTCCCTCTTTGGTGCTCGCCCCCAGCTGCTCGAGCCCGTGCTGGCGGTAGAGCTCATGACCCCGCCCGATTACAGAGAGAAGTTGGGTGAGATCTTACAGATGCGACGCGGTATTCTGTTTGGGGAAGAGCCCATTCCCGCAACTGGCCTCATTCGCTTGACGGGCTCGGTGCCTGCTATGGACAGCTTCGGTCTTGAGACACAGCTACGCATGCTGACCCAAGGGCAGGCCTTTCCCTTCTTCTCCTTTCACCAGTGGGAGGTGGTGCCCGGCGATCCGTTTGATGCCCGTATCCGTCTCGCCTCGCTGGAGCCGGCGAAGGGGTACCAGCTGGCTCGCGACTTTGTCCTCAAAACACGGTTTCGAAAAGGTCTTCCGGAGGACATTATGGCAGATGTGATTTGAGGCGGTTAATGCCAGTGTGTGCGTGTGCGCGCTGGGGTATTGTGTGGATGCTCTTCCAAATGAGAAGTGAGTCGTTATAACAACGTTTTATAAACAAACAAACAAACAGGGAATAAACACATACGCACGCACCATGGTTCCAGTTGGCCAGGAATCGCATGTGCTTTTTTTTTTTTCTCGTCGTCGTGCACGACATGGACGTGGACTGGTCCCCGTCGGAGTTGAGATCGCACACCAACAATGTGCACGATTCGCGGCCGCTAGAGCCGGTCACGTGCAGCCTGACGCGTGCCTGCACGTATAAATCCACACGCTACGTCATGTCAGTTGGCTCCGTAGTGCGCCGTACTAACGGCACAATGCACATTTTTATGAATTTGTCTTTTTCTACCACCACCTCCTCACGTAACACCCTTTCACTCCCTTTCTAACTTTTTTTTTGTGTTTGTGTGCTAAACTTAATCCGACGAGAATCCAGCTCCATGCGAACTGAGACGTATTCCTGTTGTTTTTGGTCTCGTGCACTGTGATTCGACATCTTTCGTGGCTGCTGTTGTTTCCACACTTTTTTTTCTTTTTCACAGTATGGGATGCTGTGATAGCAAGCACGCGGCCGATGCCGTCGCGGAAGCCGCCCAACACAATGCTGACACACCGTCGCACGGACAAGATGCACGGCAGAGCGACGCGCCTCCTTCTCATTCCTCGCGGAGAGCATCTCCAGATGACTCGTTGGACATCCCTTTGGGTAACACAGGGCCAACGCGAGACGCGCACACAGATGAAAGCCACAGCAGTGACAAAGTCGTTGCGAAGGAGACACCAGCCGCATCCACGGCGAGTCCATCACCCCGGCCCCCGTCCGTCTCGGGAGCAGCCGTGCCAGAGGCAAACACCGCATCGGCAAGTACCTCGCAAGCCTCATCGTCGCTGACTGCCACTTCCGAGCCATCAGTGACCCCTGAAGGTCACGCGACGACCGCGTCTTCAAGGTCACCCGCGGATGGCGATGAGGGTCACGTCACTGCACATCTACCTACCACGTCCTCTCGCGCTTCCTCCTCGCGCAGTGTTCTCGTCGATGATGTGGTTGGAGAGGCGCCGGCTGCCGAAGAGAGAGGTCGTGCTTCCCTTTTAGCAACCCCACATGGCTCAACGAAGACGTCCTCGTCAGACTCACGGGATGCTGCCGAGTCGCCAGTCGCGATGGCCTCTGAGAGCAGCGCTGTTGATCCTCATCTCGCAGTGGTGGCTGATGCGGATGCGGCTATTGCTGCCGCACCTCCTCCAGTGAGTGAGTCCGAGTCTTCGCGGAGTAGTATCCCAATCCGAGAAGCCAGCGCCGTCTCCTTGAAGGATGTCGGGCAGTCGAACGGCACCGCAAGCGAGGACACACGGGAAGAGAACCCGAGCTCCCCCGTCGGCTCTCAAAAGCGGAAGGGTTCTCTCGTTGCACCTCCAGCCCTTTGCTCAGACGAATTGGACTCACTGGGCATTGAACAGATCGAGCCACATTCACAGAAACCGGAATCAGAGCGGCTGTACTGTCCGTCATCGTCATCGCCACCGCTCCCGCGACTCCAGCTCAGCCGCCCTCGTGCGCCTCTCATAGAACCTGAGCTGCCAAGCCCTCCCCCGCAGAACACGGCGTGGACAGCCTCGCGCGACAGTTTCTCAGTGCACGTGGGTGCCGGTCGCAACGTGCACCGCGATCTCTCTGCCACCACACGGGCTCACACACCAACACAGCAAAGTCGACCACCCGTGCGGCGAGCTACGGCACCGTCTTCTTTGTGGTCCACCGCGGACTTCACGCCAACAGCTGAAAAGCGTGGCAGTGCGGTTGACGACGCCGACCACGCGAACACCGCGAGCGCGAGCTCATCGCTCTCATTGCCCATGCCGCTGATGGACGAGGCACTTGACGATTCCGTTGAACCCCAGCGCGGTACTCGCACGTCTGTGGAATCGAACTCCCTCGTGCGTGACGATGGCGGCCCTGCGTGGGGTGCGTCGACGTCACAACGGCCCCATCATACCTTTTTGTCTGAAATGCCCAATCGGGTGACCGCACGGCACACGACAACTTATTTGCAAGAAATGTGGTTTGTGCAGCATCTGAACTCAGAATCGGAGCAGTAGCGTCGCCACCGCTGTCGGTGATGCTGTGATGCCCCCTTTTCTTTTCTGTTTCTCGTGTTTTCTCACCTAGATACCTAGATTGATCTTTCTTTTACGTGTTTTTTGCCCGTGTCTTGACGTTGCTGCATGCCACGAGGCCGTTTTTTTTTTTTTTCGCGCGCACACACGCACATGCACACCCCTCCAGCTTTTATCCACGCATACACTCGCGACATGCTTCGTGTACTCCCACTTCCTTATCAGCGAAACTCAACAATCGAAGTGTAATCTTTGACTAAACGCGTCAAGGCCTCTGACTCTTTGCGTGCTCGTCACATGCTTTCCAGAATTCTTTTTCTATTACTTACTCCTCTTCCCTTCTTTATTGAACCTTTGATTCTGTCTTTTAACCACTTTTGTGGGCATGCAAGAACGAGAAACGCAAATACATCATTCCAGAAGAACGTCGCACACGCACCTAAACTCCCAAACTTCACTACACATAATGTCTGTTGTGGACGCGAACGAAGTTGCCCAGCTGCTGAGCGAGGGCAAGTATGATCTGCCCAAGTTCCTCGAGTACCTCAAGTCCCTCTCCGTGGCCGGCGAGCTCCCTGACCGCGCTATTCTGCTTGGTATTCTGATGCAATCCCTCGCTCGCTTTCCCACGAGCGACTTCACAGCGTGCATGTGCCTTGTGCCCAGCTACGTGCAGGACTCCCAGGCCGTCGAGAAGGAGGTGTCGTGCATCTACGAACTGGAAAACCTGCTCAGCTGCGGGCAGTTTGCCAATTTCTGGGCACAGTGGGCTGAGGTGAAGGAGAACCTCCCTGAGTCCTTCCACTTCGAGACGCGTCTGCGCACGAGCATCTTAGAGACCGTGGGGTGCACCATCGAACGCATCTCTGCCGAGAAGCTCGCCTCCTTCTTAGCGGTGCCTGTGGAGCAGCTGCAGCGCACCATTGAGAATGCGAAGCAGCAGGGCGGTGGCGACTTTGAGATTGTGTCCCTTGACAACAAGACTGTTCAGTTTTCACGCAACCAATTCAACGCGCCTGAGTCGCAGGAGAACCAGGATGCCGTGCACTTCGGTGACATCACCGCGATCGTGATGCAGCGTTAATGACCATGGAGAAATTTCGTCAACGTGATGAGTGAGAAAAAAAAAAGAAAAAGAGGTAGCGACACAAGAAACTGAAATGAAAAATGAAGCGCAAAAAAAAAAAAGGAAACGTATGGCAGAGGGGGAGTGTGCACACACAGAGAAGTATGAATATCTGGAGTATGTGATCACTTCGTTTTGCTCTCTTTGTTTTCTGCACTTCATCTTGTTATTTCAGCTCTCCTCTTCATGGCGTGCAGTGTGTTTTGAGTTTAAAGATACTGTCACTGCCGTCAGATAAACGTTTTTTTAATGGTGTGTTTTGTGTAGATTTGTGTGTTTGTTTGTTTGACTTGACGTATTGTTGACTTTTTTTTTTTCTGTTCTTTCTCTCTGTCGTTATTTCCTGAGGCAGAGCATTAATGCTAATCTACACCTGAAAATCAAAAAAAAAAAACACCTCAGAGGAAGTCGATTGACACATTATCTCTTCCACTCACAAGCGTGGCGTCACTATTGGAGCGCAGAACGACAGAGTAAGCCGATGGTAACACCAGCCATGGACGCGTAGTCCCTGTAGACAGGGTCGAGAAAAGCATCTCATGATCATAGTTCTCCTGGTGGTGCCAGATGATTATCTGTGTTTTGCGGTTCTTGGCATGTCGTGTTGCTACGGACAACTTCGTTTTCCCATAGTGCGCGTGCAGAACTGTGATTTTTTTTTTGTTTTCCTTACACTTGATTCACTGGACTGAACTCTTCGATTCGTACTGAATGGGGGTTGCTCAGTCGAGAGAAGTGGTAAAGGCAGCAACCCAAACCCCTCCCCTTCCTCCCCCTTCCCTTCATCTTTTCGTGTTCAACACATCTCAAAAAACAAGAGCAGCAACCCGTCGTGCCTGTTTCTTCCCGATCGTTCGCTTTCCCCACTTTTTTTTTCTTTCGCTCTCTTTTACCTCTTTCGTTGCTTACCTTCGCAGAGGCCAGCATAGGTTTATTTTCTTTTGTTCTTTTACTGCTCTCTCTCTCTATTTCTCCCTCTCCTCTCTTTCTCTCTTTCTCCTGTTGCAGGACAATGTCAGAGCCGCGCCTCGACGTACTTCTTCACGAAGACATGTCAAGCAGCCGGCGCATCCACTCATTGAAGAGTGCCCAGGAGGTCGAGCACGTTGTCAAGAGTGAGGTACACCGCGTGCTGGACCTGCCTGGCTCTCCGTGGTCGTACACTTCGCCAGCGGCGCTGTCTGAAGCCCACGCCTCACTTCGTGTGGACACCACGCGTGGCACCCACCTTGTCCTCCCCGCAGAGTCTGCCTACATGTGCGCGGCGCAAGAACTCTCGCCTGGCATGGCCACCTCCGCCGTGCTCTCCCTCGTCGAATACGGTCCCACGACACGCTGCCACTTGAGCGAGCCCATGGACACGATGCATGCCACTCTGTTCTGGCTCAACGCGGTGCGCTTTGTCGGTGCGCACCCCCTCGCTGGTCTTGCGTCATCGCGGCCGCCGCGGCGAGCTGTGGGGCACTGCGCGAGCCCACTGAGTGGTGTCTTTCTCATGTGCCTTGGCGTGGACAGGTTTGTGCTCGGACTCATCACCAGCGGCTCTCCACGCAGCACCGCCGTGCGCAAGCTCTGCCTGGAATTCACTCAGTCGGTGGGCAAGGGTAAACCGTTCGCAACGATGTTCACGTCCCTACCCATCGGCGCCCCGCTGCGGTGCGTGTCCCTCGCGTTCTGGTGGACGCCGCAGCGTGCGCGCGTGGTGCCAGGTGTGCCTCTTCCGTGCATCAAGCTCATTGTCAAGGAGTACGGCCAGCGAACAGACGACACTCAGATACGCTGCGATGTCTTTAAGGGCTACCAAGAGGCACGCGTTTTTCTTTTGCGGCCCTTCGACTCGTCCCTTTCTGGAACTCGCGTGTGTGCCGTGCCGCACGACCCCATGGCCATGTCGGACAGGCGTGCGCTGGCCAACGCCTCTGCGACCGCGAGTGAGCGGCAGAACACCGCTGCCAGCTTCGTCGACGCGCCGCCACTCCACGAGACAACCCAGCCGTACACGGACGAGGGTGTCGCTGTGCCTTCACCGGGCCTTTCGACCTTTTTCGCCGTGGGCGGTGCCGAGCGTGCCGTGGCGCACATCCTTTTCACCGATGTGTGTGTCTCGCAGACAGGCGAGCACCTTGTCGGGCTCGAATTGACGGTGCATGAGGCGTTCAGGGCCTTTGTGCCTGTTCTCTGCACTCACCTCTCGCCTTTTTTGGTTGTGGGCACGCCCGGTGCTTAGCACTATCCACATGCACAGCCACAGGCGTTTCGACGCTGTCAGCGACAACAACAACAAAAGTGAGAGCGCATGCTAGTGTGAAGGCTCTCTTCGCACTTTTTTTCTGTTTTGTTTTTCACTTCCTCACTCAATAACTGCTCCTCTTTCTTTCTTATTTTCTTACTTTATTTTTATTTCTGCATTTTTCTTTAGTATACAGACAGAAAACAAAAACAAAACAAAAAGCAAGGATGGCAGCAAGATCAATTCAACAAAGACCTGACTGGGTTAGCAGCAGAGTCGGAGCGCTAGTGCGTGGCCCTACGCCCAACGCTTCCGAGTCACATGTGGAGGCTCGTTGACAATGAATTGGCGCAACGCGTTGTACTACGCATATTGCGCATAACCATGACGTTGGCGCAAGGTGTCCCGTGGCCTGTGTTTCTCCCCTTCCCGTCTTCCTAATCCTGTTCGTCCGTCCGCGCACGTGTGAGCGTATTCGAATATGCACGCTCTGTTCCCTCTCCTTTCAATCATTCTCTCCGCCCTTCTCTTCTCCTTTATCGTTCTTTTGCTGTGCAGTGTCGCCAACGCGTAAAAGAAGAGCCAACAATAACAGAAGTTTCCTCGCCATACGTGGATACATTTGCTTTTTTCTTTAATTTACCTTGCGCTCTTTTTATTCGTGTGTGCACGCTTGAAATTGCTTGCTGCACACCATATTATATCTGGCTATCGACTCAATTTTTCTTTGCTGCTACACATTTTATACTCCTCAGTCGCGTAGCTCTTTCTCTCACTTTTTTTTTTTTGTTCTCCCGCGCCTTTGTGTACGCTCACAACAGCGATTATTGTGCGTGCGACAACAACATCTACAGTGTCGTGCTTATCTCTCTATCTTTCCACCCCTTTCTGGACGACATGAACCGCTTTTTTGATCCGCAGTCAGGCTCAGCGCCTGCCACAGCCTCCGCGGGCCCCACCGCAAAGGACTTCCGCCTCGCTTCCGATAGCACGGTTGTGATGTCCGACTACCACCTCGTCAAGTACGACGCCATTCTCGGTGTGCTGGTGTGTGTGGGCGACGACTCAGATGTCCTCGTGCTCGGCAAGGACATGTCGCGTGAACTGATTCCCCTCAAGCGGGGCTCTCACTGGCTGGACTGCAGCCTGTACGTTGGCACCTCGACCTTCCTCCTCCTCTCTCCGGATGCACTCCTTTGCATGGATTACCACCAGCGCGACGGGGACTCGTCCTTGACGTGCCGCGATGCCACGGAGCAGTTCACCACGCTGTGTGTGCCGCAGGGCCTCACTGTGGGTGTGGTGGGACGTAAAAACGGGTGTGTCTCTTACTTCCGCCTCAGCCCGGTCTCGAACAATCCGAACGACCGCCCGCGCATTATGTGGACGACCAAGAGCCTCAATTTGATTGAGTTGTGTCAGCCCTTCTGCAGCCAGCCGATTCGAGTGGACCCGCCAGGCCAGAGCGAAGGCAAATTCTTCGCCGCTGGCTCGGTCTTGTCGATTGACTCCTACCCGGAGAATCCCAACGCGTACATCGGCGTCGTGGCGGGGGTGCGTGGCGTGTGCAAGTGGTATGTCGATGAGGCGCGGCTGAGCTGCTATTTTGACGCCGCAACGATCGCGGGACTGCCTGACAATGAGCTCGCGCTGTGTCGTGTGACCCCTGGTGGTACCTATGTGGCCGCCCTCACGATGCAGGCGACCAAGGTGCTCTTCTGGAGCGAGTCCAAGAAGAAGAAAAAGGTGGCGCCGCTGCATTGGGTGGTTGATCTCAGTGGTGGCGTCAGTAAAGGACTCACAGACAACCACGACGCATTCTGGTTCAATGAGTATCGTGTTGGTTTGAACATGGCACGCACGGCTCTCGATGAAGGCTTCCGTGCGACGAACGACAAGCACAGTCAGCTTTACCTTCTTCTGCACGGCCAGCGCGAGATCTTGGAGGTAGTGGTGGTGCTCGAGGACAAGCAGGTAAAGCGCAAGGAGCCCATCCTCGCCAATCTCACAGCGACCACAGCCGAGAAGGGCGTGGAGGCGGCCAAGACGCGGTCAGACAACGCTCTTGACGACTACTTCAACGTGTTCCACGTGGAGCCGTGTGTGTTGTCGAACTACTGGCACAGCGGGTGGACAGATGTGGATCTGGAAGCCCTCTTCATTACCAGCCAGGACGGCCTGCGACCTATTCTCGCCAAGCGAGATCGCCAAAAGGGTGGTATTGCCAACATCAAGGAGCTACGGGAGCTCAGTGCGGCGGTGCCGTGGTGCCCGAATGGGCTGCTGCTGCGACTGCCCGAGTCGACGCTGCGTAATCTCGCACGGCACATTAAAGACTACACAGCCACCTCCACCTGGGAGAAGCTCTTCCGCGGCGGCAGCAATCTGCTCCCGTACGCGCTACCGGAGGTCGAGGAGGCCGCGCTCGCTTCAGGGGAGCCGGATGCGATTGCGTCGTCGAAGCTCTGGCAGCAGACCGCCATGGTGACCGTCACGGGAGCCGCGGCGGCTGTCTGTCTGTCGCCGCAGTCGAACGAAGCCTTCTCGGTGCCCCCGAAAGCCCTCCGCGACTGCGCTCCGTGGGAATCACTGGACCTCGCCGGGCACGACGCTGATACACTGGTCCTGGAACAGGCCCTTCCCGCGCTGGATATTTGCTACTTGCCCACAGAAGTTGTGATTCGAGTGTTTGCCAATGCGGAGTTCTTAACTGTCATGAAGCACGATATTCGTCGTAATACAGGCCACGTCGCCCTCGATTTGGACCGCCGGGCTCTACAGATGGATGCGGACAGCGGCGCCGTCGCGGCGGGCGGCTGCGTGGTGCAGCAGGCGCACCTCGTGGATGCACGGCTGGAGCCCTCGACCGTGTCCACACGCATGAACGTCTTCAACGATGGCAAGAGCCTTTTGATGCTTGTTGACGACGGCTCCGTCGTGTTGGTCACGCTGAATGGCGCCAAGGACGAGTCCGGACTGCCGCACATGCTGCGTGTGCCGGCGGGCCTGCTCCCAGTTGGCGCCCGCATCGCCTCCCTCGATGCCTTCTGGCTGCCCAACCAGGGTGGAGTGGGTGGTGCTTTCTGTCTCGCCGCGCTATTCACGGAAGGCAAGGGATTCCTAATCTGGAACTTCAGCGCGATGAAGATGGTGAGCTACGGCCATGCGCCGTTTGCGACTGACGCCACGCGGCTCTGTGTCACGACGGCGCCGATGCCTCCACTGCCGAACATGTCCGGCGAAACCGCGGCCTTCGACGTCATGCTGAACCTGGAAGACGCACCCCAGTGTGGCGAGTACGGCGATGTTCGCTGCTTCGACACCGTTGGTTGCTGTCTCTTCTCGCTCGCGTTGGGCTTCGGCCTGGCGGCGAACTGCCCATCCATGTGGTGCTACCGCTACGGCATGGGTGAGGAGGAGCAATGGCTGGTGCTGGCTGAGCTGCCACGCGATAGTCGCCAGCTAATACTGCACGGCACCGTTCAAGGCAGCTCGCTTGTGTGGTCGCTGGAGGCGGGTGGTGTGACGGCGACGGGGAGCTCCTCGCTTTTGCAGGGCAGCATCGTGTCCATCAAAACCACGTGGACAGCGGGTAAGGCGGAGCTCGTCTACGACAAGCAGAACGGCGAGATGTGCAGCTACCTACTGTCCTCGGCGATGAGTCGCGGGTTGGCGATGGAAGATGTGATGCCCACGCTCGCGTTCATCTCCGCCTCGCAGATCGCCCTTGTTGAGGTGGGGGCGCTGGTCCAAGGCAGTCAGGCCGGCGGTGGCATGATCGGCACGTCATCGGCCAGCACCGCCGCGCCGACGGCAACCATTCGGCTCGACCCGACTCGACGTCTAGAGCACTTTAGCGTCTATCGCGGTCGTGGGGCCCTCATCGTCGTGACGCGCGATGCCAACGGCTGGCGGTGGCTGAACATGCTGGACAGCCGCACGGCGAAGCCACGCATGGACTCCTGCGCGACGCTCAACTTTGCTGGCGAGGAGAAGGTGCAGATTCTGCTGATGGAGGTGGGTAACGTGCTGCACCTGTACATACTAGGGTCGAGCAATGGCGTGGTGGGTCATCTGTCTATTGAAGCCAATCTGCAGTCCACGCAGGAGACCAGCATCATCACCCGACACGTCTTCTTTGACCGTCGCTACCGCCCTGTGCCCTCGACGTTCCGTGGCTACGGTCGTTTTCTCCCGCCCGCACCGACGCTGAAGCAGGAGACCGGTTTTTTCAAGCGCCTCATGACGCTTCCATGGGAGGACATCGCCCTGAAGTTGGAGTCCGAAACACTGCGCGATGTGCGTGACGGTGCCGCCAACGCGCCCGCGATGGCGCCGTCGGCGAACGTGGGACCGTCCAACATGGCGGCCACCACGCCGACAACGCCGGCGCCACCAGGACAACAACAGCAGCCACAGAAGGCGCAAGCTGGCGCCGCCACCGCCGCCGCAGAACGCGCCGAACTGCTCGGACAGGGTAGGGCGAGCGCGGCGACGACAACACAGCCGACGGCAGCCTCATCCACAAGCGCCTCTGACGCGGCGGCAGCCGGTGCATCAACTTCGTCCTCCTCCGGTCCAACTGAGAGCCGGTACGCGCAGCTCAAGGCAATCGCTGCGCGCGAGAACGTGAGCCTCAACGAAGCACGGCGTATGATGAGTGAGAATGTTCGCAAGCTTCAACAGCGTGGTGAGCGTCTCGACGAGATGCAGAACCGCTCTGCGGAATTGGCCAACCAGGCTCTGAGTTTCCAGGAGCTAGCACGCCAGCTCAAGGAAAAGCAACGCAGTAGCTGGTTGTAAATGAATCAACGCCCGCGCGCTCTCACAAAGCAACACCAACAACAAAAGAGACGATGACAGCAAATGGAGTAACAACAGGGAGAAAAGGTGTGCTGTCAGGTCTTCATTTTTTTTTTCCAGGGATGTTTTTTTTTTTCTGGTTTGTTTGTTTACTTGCTTGCCTCTTTCTTATTCGTTCTTTCTCCGGCCTCATTTTCGCTTGGCCTTTTTTAACTCACCCCGGTCGTCTGAGAGGGGGGGGGAACGCGTAAAGGTCGTGTAATCTAATCGTCCTCATACATACACACATGTGTGTGTTCGCCTCATCCTGTTTGTTTCTCTGTGCCCAAAGACGCACTGTTTCGTCCTCATTGAAGCTGTCCTACTCGGCAGTTGTGCCGCGCAAACACACACTGACAGAACAACGAGGACACCTCAAAAACAGAGTACACCCTATCCTGACAAAGAGGTAGTGTGTGCGCATTTGCCGTCTACTTTCCCGTCCTGACAGTTCGCCTTTCTGCGGTTTCCGACTCAACTTCGTGGAGAAACCACTAGACGAGCGCGCTACGACGACACGTGTTGTTGGCACAGGAGCCGTCGAGGCAACGCACGCCGGGGAAAACGTTATGTCACCGCATTGTGTTGGAGGCTCTTGTGGTGCTCCGCTTTTGCAGACGCTCAGTGCCACCCACCCACCCGCACTACTCTCGCTTGTTCCCTCTCTCACTTCAACAGCTTCTCACGTATCCTCTATTTTTTCTTTTTCTTTTCCCTTTGTCAGTGCGTCAGGCGAACGGCCACCGTCATGAGTATCGACACCAGCTCGCAACCGACGTGGCTCTGTGATCTTGTGGAGCAGAGTCAGCACCGTAACTGGCGCGAAGGGGAAACATGCCGGGCCCTCTTTGCCAGCTATCATGACATGATGAATGAGGTGCAAACGACGCGCCAGGACATGTCGCTGTTGACGCAACAGGTCCATGAGATGCGGGGGCAACTTCACAGGCGGCGGACGGCGGCGGGCCTCGACGATGTGACGGTGCAGCGCTTAGCAGCGTTGCAGCTTGAGAACGCACGACTGCGCTCCGAGACGAGCCAGTGGAAAGACCAACAGAAAGTCAATCAGGCCTTGAAAACGCAGCTCAAAGAAATAGACAAGGAGCTAGGTGCCGCACAGCACACGGCACTCACGGCGACCGGTGACTATGAGGCTCTTCGCGCCGCGTACACGGAACGCGAACGGGAAGTCAACGTCATAAAATCCCACTATGAACAGCAGCAGGCTGTCCTCGGACACTACGAGATCCTTCTGGCGGATTCTCAAGCACAGATTGAGGCCCTGAAACAGCAAGTGCTGACCGCACAGAAAGCTGCAACCCCTGCGCCAACACTATGATTGTGTCTGGGGGAATGCTGCTCGCCTCTCCCTTCCCATTCGTTTTTCTATTGTTTTGTTTCTGTCGTACGGCAGCGGTGTGCTCCCCTCAATCCCTTGTTTTTCCCTTGTGAGGTACCACTGGCACATCCAAACAGCCATCCTGGGCCCAGGTGCGCCTGCGGCAGCCGAGGCCCGGTGACCCCCCCCCCCCCCCCGCAAAATCCCTGCCGGCCCTCCCCATGCCTGCCAACCCCTGCCGTCTCTCCCATGCCTGCCAGCCCCGTTCGCATTCTCCCCCTCCTCCCCCGCCTGCACAACCCCCCCCCCCCCCGCTCCGCCCGCGGGCAGGCGCGCCTCCTGCCGGCCCCAGCGCCGGGGCGGCCGGGCGGCCCCACGCCCGTGGCCGGCCGGCACCCCCACAAACCAGCGTGGGGCAAACCACCAACCAAGCCCCAACCAAAGCAAACAGAGCCACCCCAACACCAAAACGCACCCAACCCCAACCCCTCCCCACACACCATTCTCACATCAAGCCGCTTCAAATAACCAAGCATGGAAAACTCTTACGTAGGTCAAAAACCCACATCTGAACTGATCGTTCGGATCATCGAGGAAGCATTGTGGTGCGGCGAGGAGGGCTCGGACGATGCACCATCCGCTTCTGATGTCGAGTACCTTCAGCGAAATGTATTTCCTACTCTAGTTCCTGCTCTCTATGAAGCCGCGCGCCAGGAACAACGGCTTTTGCTGAGCCAACCAACGCAAATAGCACGGCACGGCGCAACGGGTGAAACGGATCCTGTTACTTGGCTGGCACATTATTTGTTACGCAACAACGCACTGATTGAATCGTCAAAGCTGCGTAATCACCCCAACACGGTTGTATCACACGTCAAGTATGGCCTCCCGGATGCCAAGCAGTAGCATCTATTTCCGTGTTTTCTGACCCAAATGCCGACAACGGCCATTCTGTTCGACACTATTGGCTCTCACGTTATGTACTTTTAGTCTTTTGTTTCTTCTCTTGCCCAAGTGAACAACAAAACAGCAACTTGCCTTTTTTAAAATTCGGTGTGGTAAAGCAACGCGGCTACCCATGCACCGCACCCAACGCATCACCAATGGCGCTCCGTGCTGTATGCCGACACCAGTTTATTGCGTTATCGCTCCAGGATACGTGGAGCCGTGCGGCCGTGTAGAGCCTCTAAATACACCTTTCATGCTTCCGTCATTCAAGGCCACTTTCATGCCCGTGCTGGTGATGCGGTCTGCGTTGGCATCGAGACACATCACAGTTCAAAAATATATTGTGCTTCATATATCCTATCCACTCCCTCTCCATACCGTTCTCTTCGTATCGTTATTCTCTATTGTCGCAAAGACGCACTTTACTGGCTGAACTGGTGGCGCACCGCTTTTGGCCCAGACTCTTTCTCACTGGTGGTCGTGCGGCACGTCCACCCGCCAGACTCCCTTGTTTTTCACAGTGACAATTGTGGGTGTCAAGACCAGAAACAAATCGTGCCAGAATGACACTGGTGCCATAAAATGCACATCAACTCTCTCTCTGATGACGGGGTGAGTAAAGAATGCGCACGCTGCTCAACCTCTTGACCTCTGTATTCTCAATTTGCGGCCCGTCAGTGCTGATGTGCACTTGACCCACGTGCGGCAGAGACAAGCCACACACACACACCCACGAAAAAAAAAAAAAAAGGAGCCCATGCGCGGTGCCGTTTCTGTTACGACACAGTATTGACCTTCAGTATTGGCTTTAGAAGCATAGGTAAGTCGCCTCAAGTAGCCAGCTTCACATCTTCACGACTCGTCTGACCTCCCACACGCAGCACGGTTTTTCTGCAGTGTTTAACCTCTTTTGTTTATTATTATTTTCTGTATTGCCCTGTTTTGCTGTTGCGCAATATTTGCTTTGGTTTTTAACTGTTGCTTTGACCGCTACTGCTTCCTCTACAGAACTCGTTACTCACCGTTGATCTACACTGTTTAGCCAGCCACGCTAACTTCTGTCTTGTCGGCTGCATAAATATTCTTTTTCACTGTTTGCTTTCCTCTGAATACTCACAATTTAGTACCCTAGCACATAGACTTATTGCGCGCATCGCGCATAATAGCGACCACTTTCCGTGTCGGGATATGTATCAAGTACTCGTCCGTTGTGTTAGTCTCACTCTCTCGTTTTCTCCATTCATTGGCCTCTCAAACCCGTTCATTTCTTAACGCTAACAATCCATCATCACGAAACGTGCTCCATGACCAAAAAAAAAAAAAAACTTTCTTTTTACTGTGCCGTATGAACACACTTCATTCAACAATGCTTAGAATATCACTCTTGGTTGTACCAGTGAACTATCTAATAGTGCTTGCTTCTTCCGGATATTTTTGTGCCCGCGCATCCTCCCTTGGCCGACTTAAATAAATAACATAAACGCAATGGATCAAACGCAATTTTTGGAGCTCGTTGGCGCGCTGAGGTCGCAGGACAATCAGACACGCAAGGCGGCGGAGGAACAGTACGGACAACTGTCCAGCGCGCAGCCAGCATGGACAATGCACGCTCTTGCTGAGATCAGTGCAACTCATGAAGACAGCTCAACTGCATCCATGTGTCTGATTTTGCTGCGCAAGCTGTTCAACTTGTCTCCATCTCCCTACGACGTTGCCGATGCTGAAACGCAACAGGCGATTCGAGTGCGCATGCTTCAGATTCTGAGTACGGCAGCCTACGGTGCGCAGCGTGGTTCTGCGAGTGCCTGCGTCTCTGCCCTTGCTGTGCGCGTGTTTCAGTTGAAGCAGGATTGGAGTGAACTGTGGGAAAGCGTGTTTCACATCCTCGGCGCAGCTGAATCTCCGAGGGAGATGAAAATGGTGTGTTGCGAGGTTCTGGACAGCACCAGCACCACGCTGGCTGAGTTTTTTGTGTCTCACGCCCAAGCGGTTGTTGCTGGCCTTCACAACTGCCTTGTGACGGAGGGCGAAGGAGCCGCAGAGCTGCATAAAATTGCTTTCAACACTGTGGTTCGTCTTTCACAGATCGGCCTGGCCACCCAGCTGGGGGCTTTGGGTCCGTTGATGCTGACCGTTGTACGCAATCGCCTCCACACCGATACCGATGACGTCTCCCTTGTCGTGAGCCTTGTGGAAGGTGTGGCACAGGCCCCCAAGCTATTCGAAGAGCAAACCTTGCCGATTATCACGTTGATGATGGAAGTGGCTTCGACACCCACGGTTCCGAGCGGTACACGACACATTTGTATCGAGACGCTCCTCACAATGTGCGAGTCTAACCCGAAGCAGGTGCGCAAAATTCCTCATTTCTCCACCTCGTTCTTTGAGTTGTTGTTTCAGTACACACTGAACCCGACCATCTCCCCGAATTGGGACACGATGGGCTTGCAAGACGAGGCAGATGAACTCGAAGAGGACTCGGACGATGTCATTGGCATGTCGGGCCTCGACCGTCTTACCGTTGCACTCGGCGGCCGCAAACTGCAGAAGGTTGCTCAAGATTTATTCGCCCAAAACATCCAAGGTGCAGACTGGAAACAGCGCAATGCTGCTGTTAACCTCATCTGCTACACTGCAGAGGGCATGAGCACGGTTTTTGAAAAGCTTTTGCCTTCCCTTGTGGCTGCCATTCTTCCGACTGTCAGAGATGAGATCAAATATGTGCGCGCAAGCGGCTTGGACTGCATTTCACAGCTGTGCAACGACTACTCCCCAATTATTCAGGAGCAGATGCACGCAGATGTCCTCCCGGTTGTAATTGCTGCACTCCGAGATCCTATTCCGCACGTCGCCGCCGCTGCTGCCCGCTGCCTTGATGCATTTTTCGACGCGGCCACCGCGGAGGAAGAAGACGGTGATGATACTCCTGCGATCGGTAAAACATGCGCTCCCTACCTTGCCCGCATTTGCGAGGACTGTGTGACTCTTCTGCGGTCGACAAACCACATATTTGTCCGTAAAGAGGCCCTTTCTGCTCTTTCGTCTGTGACGTGTGCATGCACGAATCTCCTCACACCATACACCGACTCACTCGTGCCCGTGTACCAAGAAATTCTGGCGATGCCCGAAACCCCCGAGATGCTAGACGTTACATGCAAGGCTATCGAGTGCGTGACACTCCTTGCTGCTGGCGTCAAGGGTGCTTTTGGCCCCTACGCCCAAGGCGTGTGCGACTATCTGAGTGCCTTCTGCGCACAGGGACTGCGCAACGACGATGTCCGCACACGCTACATCCTTCGTGGTTGGACATGCATGACCGAGTGCATGGGCAACGCCGTCATGCCTTACATGACCAATGTGATGCCGCTGCTCATTCGCATGATGAATACGGAGTGTGACGTCGTCATCAAGAACGCCGAGGTGGGCGACGACGGTGAAGATGAAGACGAAAATGACCAGATGGAAACTGTGCGCTTTGTGATTCCAGGCGTGGGCGAGAAAATCGCGCGGTTCCACACAGGTCTCATCGAGGACAAGGATCTGGCGGCAAACGTCGTCAACTCCATTGTCAGTGAGCTGGGCGGCGCACTGCTTGACTTCTTTCCGGAAATTGCTGATTCCGCTGTGAAACTCCTCACTTTCGTGGTGAACGATTCTATCCGTGAAAGCGGCGCGTTCATTCTCAAGGAGATCATGGGTGTTTACATTGGTCAAAACTTGGTTGCCGCAGGGCAAGCACTGGCAGCCCACACTCTGCCAAGCCTTCTGAATGCACTGGAGGAGGAGTCAGAGTCGACGGTGATGGAGGTGCTGCTGGATGTGATCTCCCGTTGCGTCAGTGTACACCCCCAGGTTGTGACGGAGGCTAATGTGTCCCTTGTCAGTGAGAAGCTGTTGGCGTTCCTGCAATCCGTCACAAAGAAACGGTACGCGTGCTTGGCCAAGAAGGCATCTGAGCAGGATGAGGATGAACTGGACTCTTTGGAAGTGGAGGATGAGGAGCTGCAGGCGAGCATTGAGTCTGTCACGGATGTACTTGGTGTGCTTCTGCGTCAGGCTGGCCCTGTGTTCGCGCCTCTGTTCATTGAAAAGTTCATGCCCGTTTTTGCGGAATGGCTTGTGCCACAGGCAGATGATTTTAGTGTGACTCGCTCACTCCAGGTTCTCTGTGATTTTGCCGAGCACTCCAGCACGTTCCTTTCCCAGGCGCTGCAGGCAACATGCTCAAGTGCCGTTGCCTTTGCGACAACACGCCAAGATGCTGACCTGCTTCAGTGCGACTTTTATCTGCTCAACCTCCTGGTTCGTTATCTTGCCACTACACCTGAGGCAGCCAACACAATGGACGTCGCTGGTTTCGTACATCAGGTGCAATCTGCCATTTGCCAGTTCCTGTCCGCTGCCCAGTGCAGGAACGAGGAGTATAGCCACACCACAACGAACGCTGTGTCGACGCTTGTGACACTGTTGGAGTGCTTCGGCGCCACTGTTCTCCAGAGCGATGCGGCTCGCATGCTGGAACTCCTCGCTAGCCATCTCCCCGCGTCCGGCGATGAGATTGAGGCTGGACGTGTGCACGACCGAGTGCTCCAGTGGGTTACGGCTCACCATGCGGTGCTCAATGCTGCACCTGCTGCTGCTCAGAGCTTCGTCGCTGCTATCAAGAAGGCTGATCCTGCCACTCTTTCGGACGCCGCCAAGCAGGCGCTCAGCACCATGTAAGGATACGACGATGTGCTTCATGCCTAGCGTGTGCGTTGTGTGTCCTCCTTCAGATCAGCCGAGTTCTGCAGCGCGTCTCTCTCTCAACGCGTCCAACAGACACCCGTGAGAAGGGCACTCTGTCTCTCTTCTCCTCACTGACCCCTTGCGCCCAGGTATAGAAATCATAGAGAACGAGTCGAGGCGGGAAGCGGGCACCGAGATGAGACAATCGCTGCGTTTGGCTCATGCTCACACGTTTACCCTTTCCCTCTCGCTGCAACGTGCGTCCGCTTCGATTTCGTGAACCATAGCAAACAAACAAACAAACAACAAAAAGGACAATCATTCAAAGTGGTGCAAAGACAGCGCTACCTTGTGTCAGGCATGTATTTTCCCGTGTACTGCAAAATGTGCCTGAGCGTGCGTACGTGAAATGGGTCATTCCCTAATGTAGCTCAGAATGCGTTGTCTTCTCTCCCCCTTTCTACGGAGCGGAAGGATGATGGAGGAAGGGTGACCGCACCCCACCCAATTGTTTTTTGTCTAAAGCGGTTTTACTCTTTTTGTGTTTTTTTTTTCCATCTAGCTGCACCTGTTTTTCTCAAATGTTGAGCCAAATTGTCTCGTTTTCGCAATTGTTGTCCTGTGTTCGTTCATTTCTTTGTGCATGCTGCCGCGTTTCTCTTCCTGAATTTCTCCCCCTTTTTTTTTTCTTAGTCGCTCTCATCAGCATACGCAGTGCGGTTACCAATTGTGGTAAGTTAGGAAACATGATAGTGAGGGCATTCATCAAAAAGTCAGCAAAAAATAAAACAATAATAATAAAAAGAATGACCTGTTCTCCTCTATTGTAACAACGCTAAGCTACATTGAATCTTTTTAAAGCAACCACCATCATAATTCAACAACAACAACTCAAAAACAAGCACACACGCATCAAGAAAAAAAAACCTGCACACCTGCCGGTACCTCCTCTTTTTTTCCAGATGAAAGCCAAACCGTCTGGTCTGTCAATGATCAATTTGGTTTTCAGATCCTCGTCCCAACCCTGTTACCCAGACAGCAGGGTCAGAGCGACAGCATCATCACCTCGAGAACGGAGCTGATCTTCTGAGATTGGCAACATGTCTCGCCCCCCCCCCCCCACGTCATCCCGTCGCGTAAACCAGATGGTGCGACGGATGGGGCAACCTTTTGAAAGAGCCGTTGTGCTCTTGGTAGTACCTCCTCACTTCGGGCTGAATCCTGTTGGAGCTGGAGGCTACCATACGCACAAATACCTCAGATAGGTGGCTATCCGGTGTGTTTGATGCGCAAAGAGCGACAACGATCTAGTATTCCCTCTCTCTCCTTCTCTCTCCCATCACGCCATCTCTCGCCTACCTCACGTTACTGCCATCGCTCCTTTGACCGTGTTTGTTCGCTTGTCTTTCAACGTGCCGCACACACACCATGTGCTCTTTTGGTTGTTGACGTGCCAATACTCCACATCTTAAACCTGGAACTTTTTTTTTTCCTTTTTAATCCGCAGAGGTAGATGTGAGGCACTCAGTCTCTTAAAACAACACCCATTGTAACAGCAAAAGTGAATCTCGATTGAACCCCCTTTTTTTGTTTGATAATTTCCCCTTCTTGTGCCCGCGTCTTCGCCCCCGTTTTCCCTTTCTTTCTGATCTTTTCCGATTTTCTTTTCGCTTTTTCGCTGTGGACACCAACGCGGTTTGAAGTCCAAGCAAAGCGTGACACCAGAAAAAAAAAAAGAGAAGAAGAAAAAAGGCCGTGCCGCTCGGAGCTTCGTCGCCACATATATTTATACAACCTATCCACAGAGTAACCCTATCGCCCAGACCTGCATATATACACGCTTATACACACAAAAACGCGTTCTGGTGACACCATGGCTAAGACATCACGTTTTGTCGATGCTGAACCTTCTATTCACCTTGAGCCGCACTTCGCTGTTGTGCGCAATTTTGATGAGCTGAAGACTATTCTTGACAGCATCGCCAACCCAGACTCAACGCTCCCCAATTTGGTGAATGTTCCCGTGCCGGAAAACATGTTGGGCTCTTCGATTAACCGGATGCCGACGGACTACTTGACGTTGTCACCCAGCAGCACCGCAAACGGTGCAAGTTCGACGATGTTTCCCGCTGCGCCTGATCCACGCGAACCTGCTTCCAGTGCATCCGGAGCGGCAAAGAGCGATGTTCAAGGAAGCCCCGACAGCGGTGGCGCAACCACTGCTGAAACAGAGATGGAATCGCCGTTAGTAGACTTGGCCGACATCACGTCCACACCTCCACAACCAAAGCGGCGCACCAACCGCATCCTGTGCGTTTGGGACGTCGATGACACCCTCGTCGCGTCTGGCACCTCCGGCGTGCGACAGCATGCTCTTTTTCGAGAATCTCAAATGAAGCCGTTGTTCCGTAACTTGGAAAAAGCCGGCAATGTGCGCCACCTGCTGCTCTCACAAGGTAGTATTGATGATGTGTTCGCCAAGGATGGTAGCGGCCGACTTCGTTATCTGCAGAAGTACTTCTTTTCCGAAGAGAATGGCAAAGACGACGAGGACGAGGACGAGGGAAAGAGCGGATTTGGAGGTATCTTTGCGTGCGGCAACTCAAAGACGAAGAAAAAACCCTCTGCACTGCGCAACCCGGGCATTGTGAATCGTAACACCCAAGTCGTCCGGCTGAGCCGTATTCATGGCGAGCCTATCAGTGAATCGGACGTGAGCTGGCTCGCTGGTGATGGCCGCAACGCACCAACAGTGGAGAATGGCTCTCTGGCGTCGCGCTGGCTATTTGTTCGACCGTCACTGGCTGGCATCTCGCTGTGCTCCTTGAACACACCGGTTCAACCATCGCCGTACACGGCCTTTGTGGATGGCAAAGCACTGCGCAAGCTGGACGTGGTCTGGTCCTTGGCCGTCAGTGGTCATTGGGACAATGTCTTCTTCATTGACAACAACTTGTCAGAGGTGGGCGTGGTGACGAACAATATGCAGATGTCGCATCTCTTTGACCTCCAAAGTGACCACAAGGAATCGCGCTTCTTTCACAACGAGCTGAGCATGCTCGCTGTCTCGAGCCTGCTTCGCGCGCTTTGCTATGAGCACGGCCGTGATGTGACCGTGCCGCCTTGCAACGGCGCCCCTACAGCAGATGCCATAGAACGAGCCGCAAAGGCGCAGGCGCTGTTCGCGACACCGCGCGGCGGTGCAGGGAGAAAAGTGAAGATGCCCACATCAGGTCCGCTGGCGACGTCGTCAAACTCCAAGGATAACGGCACCGAACACTTTCTACCCCTCACACCGTCGTCAACTGGCGCGGACTCATCGCTCGACGCGCTCAACGAAACCCCTCAGCCACGTCTAGCGCAGGCGCACTGGCACACGGACCCAACACGCATGAACAACTCCATCTTTGTGAAACCGAAGCCGGTCGCCGCTGACGCGCTCTCCTCGGCACCGCCGCCTTCCGATGACAACAGCGTGGCGCCACCTCGCGTGGTGCGGTTAGTGGTGGCAAATCTGCACCTGCCCTACGATGTCTACAAGAAGCTGCTCACATCACGCTCGAGCACGGCCGAAGATGGCAGCAGCCCCAACACCGTCGTCGTGACACAACGTAACGTGACTCGGCGACCGAATAATATGGCCCAGACGCACTACCGTGGACATCCACTGTTCAACAAGGACACTAGCTGCACCGATGATCAGTACGAGTCCATTATTCGCATGTTCCGTCAGCACATGGCGTACATCCTTGACCTCATGATTGAGGATTTGCGTCAGCAAGGCTACATCCTCATCAACCCCGCCTCCAAGTATCCTGCCGACATCGCGCAAGTCATGCTCAGAGCCTACCGCGTCCCGCTGAGAATTCCATGCATCAAAGCGCCATACCAACAGGTGTGCCGTGATATCGAGCGCAACGTCCTGATACCATTGCAGAAGGGTGGCGGAAACAAGGAAGGGGTCTCGGTTCTCAAAAGTGCAGCGCACGGCTTGTTCCAGAGACTCGTGCAGACCTCACCGTTCGTGGATCCGCTCGTGATTGGTGGACTTTGCAGCATCCTTGTCGAGATTTACCTGGAAGAGGGTGGCGTGACCAAGTCGCAAACAAATCGTCTTGAAACTCAACTGTATCATGTGCTCCTCCCACAGGCTGGATAATTACTCAGCCATATTACTTTCCCGCTCTTCCCTTTGCGTTCAAGTATTTTTCTCTCTTCCTGTTCCGTATTTGAACGAAACTACAATAGAACGGAAAGAAACGAAACAACAGATGCGAACACGCGCAACACTAGCAATAGTAAAAAAAAAAAAAAGATAACAATAATAACAACAACAAAGAAACACACCGCGCTTCGAAGAGACCAACGCCTCTCGCCGCCGCCGTTTTTCTTTTTCTTTTCTATCTGACTCTTTGACACAAGGATCACTCCAGTCCATGTCCTTTATTATTCTTATTTGCTTTTCTTCCCTCGTTGTCTTGCTACGAAAAAGCACGTCTACCTGTATATGCCACTACATATGTGCATCGAGGGAACACACAAGCGCACGGGGCGCTGGCGACGAGGAGCAGTTCATCGTAAGGTGGTGTAGAACAAACACGGAATGCGACGACAACGCATTTGCTTGTCAACCCCTTGTGTTTCTTGTTTTTCTTTTTTATGTTTGTGCTTGCTCACTCTTTTGGTTCTTTTTTTCTGTTTATTATTGTTTCTGTTGTTGTTCATCTATATTTCGTACCTCTGCCCTCCCTCCATTATCTGTTCTTGTCCCCTATTTATCACCATTGATTTTGTTGCTCACAAATGCTGTATAGTGTTTTTGCCCCCTTTCTCCCTCACGTTCCTCCCACACATTTTTCTTTTCGTTGTTTGTTTTCAGGCTCTTTCCTTGTTACTGTTTTTGTTTTTCTCTTGCGTGAATCAGTGCTCACCGTTGCCCGGCGCTTCTGTTGCCAACATGCTTCTTTTCCTATGTTTTTTTCTTCTTCTTGTCCCATTCCCTCTGCTTCTGGTGAACGGATTGCATGTTTTATTTATTTATTTGAACGTGATTGACCAAAAAGGGCTCTTTGTTGTTCCTTCTTATTGACTGCCCACATCTCTCCTTTGCCCTTTTTTTTTTGCGGTCAACACGGCGTCTTTATCAATTCACACAATCTTTCATGCCACGTGCTTTTGCGCACCAACCGGTTAACTCTTTCCTTGTTTTCTCTACTGTTGTTATTGGGCTTCACTTTGGCTCGGCTTTCGCCCTTCCACTTTTTTTTGTTTCCCGACTAATTTTCCCAGGGCGTCGAGCAGCAACGCGAACGGGCAAATGCCCTTCGACTTCACATTCTTCAATTGCCGAGATACCAACACGATAGTTGTACAAAAGAAAAGAAAACGGAAAAAATCGCTGACACACGTGTACACATCTATTGGCGCTAGCACAACACCCTGCAATTGGTGTTCTCGACGATTGTCTCCTCTGGAAGGCCTGGTGAACTCACGTGATGACGACTGCCCGTGCCAACGGAACAGCGACACGAACACGCACACTGCCCAAGTTGTTCATATTGTTGTGGCACGTGGGGAAAAAACACAAAGGAGATGCCGTTTCTTTCTAATGGGCGGCACGTTGATGGCGTTGACTCTTTAATTCCTCGGCTCGCGTTGGCGTGCTGTCCATTGACTTAGTCAGGCACCCACTGAAGGTGTTCGTGACTACGACTGACACCACTTTTCGCAGTCGTGGGGTGGGCTGTGATGGGTGAAATATATCTCTGATCAACCGTGTCTCTCTCTCTTTGCACAAGCTTTCCTACCCTCCCCCCTCCTTCGGCCCCTCGCTTCCTCTCTTTGTTCTGTTGTGCTCTCCGCTTCTCAATTAAGGCCCCCCTCCCCCCTGGACGTGCGCTTGGGCTTCACGGTGCTGACTTTTCTCTCAGCGACCCCCTCTTTTTTTGTTAACCAAAAACACTTTGAGATTGTGCACTCAACTCTTTCTCCTTCATTTCTTTTTTTTTTGTTTGAATCGATTGTGAGACGTGCCCCCGTGCTGTTCCTCAAATTTCGTAGAGCACCGTGCCA
This sequence comes from Wallacemonas sp. 195SL, assembly GCA_030849605.1. Classification (NCBI taxonomy): domain Eukaryota; phylum Euglenozoa; class Kinetoplastea; order Trypanosomatida; family Trypanosomatidae; genus Wallacemonas; species Wallacemonas sp. 195SL. Next base: position 26,653 of record JASANS010002375.1, on the reverse strand, counting down.
TCCTTTCCCTCCTCCCAATTTGCTACTGCTACTACTACTACTACTGTTGCCTATCTTTTACTGTGCTTGTGTGAGAGAGAGAGAGAGAGAAAGAAAACGTGTGATGCGTACGTTTTGCGTGCTTACTCAAGATGCACGAGATGACGTCTTCTGCGACGGTGTGTTCGAAGATGGCATGCGCGTGTTGCACGAAGGACGACTGTCATCATTGCTGTTCTCGCGTGTTCTCAGCGCCACACACGACTTGGCGCGTGCCATTGATGGACCTCTTATCGCTGCGCTACAGGAAAAGCGTCCCGCCCTGCTCGTTGCCGGCCTCCCTGGCGCGGAGGCGCCGAATGACAGCATGACACCTTTCTCCCCGTCTCGCGAAACCCGCGCACGCCTGGCCGCGTGTGGTGATGTCGTAATGGGCCTGTACGTGTCGCTGCTACAACTTGTGTTTGAGAACCTCCCTGACTGCCTTGGTGCGACGTGCTCTGTTGTGACTGCCTCGGCGAATGACCGCTGGCTCTACGACGGCCTACAAGGCAAACGGGTGCGCACACTAGAGGAGGTGGAGTGGCGCACCATAGACCGCAGTCTTGCGATGACGGATGATGGCTTCGCGACACTGCTGTCACCCTTGGCTCTCCGGCACGACGGTCTCCAGGCGGAAGCCGGGTCCCTGGCGAGCGAGACGGCGTGTGTGGTGACGATTCACCTCGAGCCGTACGCGCCGCTCATTCTGGTGGATGTTGGGAGTGACCAAGACGTGCTCCAGCAGCTGACTCTCATTCTTGGCATGTCGGGGGCGTGTGGTCGCCGCACCTACCCGCCACGCAGCAGCCCGCTTGTCTCGCTTCTGCAAGAGTACGTGGTGTCTGAGGCGGCGCTGCATGTGGTTGTGGTGCCCGAACCGGTCACCGCGCCACGCCACACTATGCGGCTTATGCGTTTTGCCTCCGGGCTAGAAGCTCATCGGCAGGAGTCGCTGATCCTTTCTCACGCAACCACCGCCTCCTCAGCGCGCCGCCGCGACGGGGATGTCAGCGTGCTCTCCTCCACTCGCTCCTCGCCAGCCGCTGCTGCCGCCCGGGTGCGTGCGCGACGTGCACGAGCACCGAACCCCTCAGAGCCGATGAAAGAGACCTTCCCAAGGCCTATGATGGTTCGTCAACCGCGCAATGTCGGCGCGCGTGCGGCGCAAGAGCGGGCGGTGCAGGAGGCCCTGTCGATTGACGTGACGTCTCCCCCTCTGAAGGCGTCCCCGACGACAGCCACCACAACACGCACCGTTCGCAGCACAGCAACACCGATGGATGGGACACCTCAGTCTGCCATCGTCGTGGAGCCGTCTACACAGGCAGGTGGTGTGCAGCCATTAGCACCTTCGAGTGACCATCTGCTGACCCTGCGTGTTCACACGCTCGAAGCGGCACTCGAAGACGTGAAAAATGCCTACACGCGCGAACACGCTAGCCGCATTCGTCTAGAGAGGGAAAACACCACCCTGCAAGCAGACGCACAGCAGCAACAAGCAGACGTGACGGCACGTGCCGGCGAGCTGGCGAAACTGCGTGCGGACAATGTTGAATTTGCCGAGCTTGTGCCTCGACTGATGAAGAAGGTGGCAAACCTGGAGAAGGCCAAGACAGCATGGGAGACTGAGCGGCACACCATGGTGCACGAGAGAGACGTGGCCCAGCGACGCATCGTGCAGCTGGAAACACTCTTGACACATCTCAAGAGACAAGTGGCTCAGCAGGAACGCCAACGCGCACTCAACGCGCGTGAGCGTACCTTACATGGCATTCTTGAGCAGGTCGCAGACACGGCAGAGAAGAACGCACGTCTGGCAGGCAGATCGCGACGAAAGCCTCTAGAGAAGAGACCGTTGCCTTCATCACAGCACGCGCGAGGGCGCGTACTGGACTCTCCTGATGACGCGGAGGAGGAGGATGAGGTGGGCAGCGACTCAGCCGAGAGCGATGACATCACCAATGCCAGCAACAAAAGACGTTTACACAGCCGCCTCCAGCTGGAGCGCCTTCACGCCATCACCGTCGACGAGCTCAGACGGCGCAATGCCTCGCTGGAAGCAAAGGTGGAAGTGCTTTCGGCTCGACTGGCGCGTGCGTCCGCCGCCCCTCCACGCGACCCACGTGAACCGCTGCAAACCTCAGTCGCGCCAGGAGACGTTTCAGAGAGCGCGCCATTCCTGCGTGAACGTCTCGAGTACTTTATGTCAGAATTGTCACGCACCCGGCAAGAGAAGGACAGCTTAACGCGCTACATTCTCGAAAACCGGGACCGGCTTCCTCCGACACGCGTTGCAGAAGAGGATGCAGCTGGCCGACCTCGACCTCGACATGAAGACACTGACGGAGGCATTCACAGCTATCAGGAGCCATCGTCACTCGCAGAGGCTGGCTCACCCCCCGCACCCGCGCCGTCGTCCCACCGCGCTCAACTTGAGACAGACGAGGAAGCACCCGTGCGGTCCTCGTCGGCACAGGCCGCACAACGCACAGCTGCCGACTCACCTGCTGAGACATGCCCGATTTGCTGTGTGCTGGCCGCTCTTCACGCTGGCTGCGCTTCGCTGCTGACGGTTCAGAGTAGCCTGCTCGCGGAGGTGACCCGCCACCCTGAGGACGCGGCTGCCAACGGCCTGAGCGCTTCTGCCTTAGAGGAACACATACGCGCCATCACGTCGTTGCAGGCCGCACTGACAGAAACAGGTAGCCGTGCCGTGTTTGGCGTGCAGCACGGACCTCACACTGTAGGACGCCCATTTCCATCGACCGCGAACATGGCCAACAGCGCAACGCTGTCAGAGGTGCTGTCGTTTGAGAGCGAGCGGGCAGCGAGGCTGGCAAGTTTTGTGCCCTCCTTCACCCAGCTTGCCGTGGCCACGGAGAACCTGCTCATGCGCGTTCCACGGCGCACCACATGATACAGCTGGCAGTAAAAAAAAAAAAAATGGCACAATTCGCAAACAACAACAACAACACAATATTCATTACATTAGATAGATTTGTTTTCTTTTCCGTCTTGTTTCTCTTACACAGGTATCTTCAATGCCCTTTTTTCTTCTTCTTGTTATCTCTCAGTAGAGTACGGATGCGCTACACACCGCGACAAACGTGTTGCGCACTGCCGGCATTGACGGCAGGGTTATGCCCTCCTTTCATGCTCGACACCGTTTGGGCTCGCGCCGTTCATCGTTCATCGTTGACTTAAACGTGAAGAGCTCAAGCCAGCAGGATGAGACGCACTGATGTCTCTTTCTGCTCTTCTCCACTGCTGCTGCCGTGCCCCGTTTCCCGTGTGCGTCCACCGTGCTTACAGACGTGCTTACGTCTCTCTTTCCCTCCCACTTTCCACTGTGTATGTATTGCGCTATCCCCCCTCCCTATTTCGCTCTCTCTCTTTCTCTTATGTGTGCCGTGTGAACGATCAAACAAAGTTCTCACTACCTGCGCGGGATGTGGCGCACCGTAGAGTACAATCAGCAACAGAGCAAGGCCTCCAAGACGCATACACAGGCGCGTCAACATGGGGCGGCCGACATGTCTGCCCATGCGGCGGATCTCGACACGACGCCGCCCACGGCGTCACGTGTGAAGCGCATTGTGAGAGACATTCGTCGAGCTGCCACGGCGCTGCCACGTGACCACACCACCGCACTCCCAGCCGCACTGTTCCCTTCTGTAGCCCGTTTTCTCACGGATGCCAAGAGAGCTGTGGAGGCGGCGGCAGGCTGTGATGATGCAGGGGTGTCGCCGGTGGCGGAGAGTGCCCCACCGTTGCTCACACTGATGGCACTCGGCGTTGGCCCGTTTGAACGTCATGAGAGCCGAGCTGGCTTTTTACAGATGGCCTGCTTCGTTGCGCTGAAAACACAATGTGAATCGCTTTGGCGGCCAACAAGCGCCTCTGCGGCTGAAACGTCGCCATCGCCATCCCCGCCGACGAAGCGTGCGTGGCGTGTGGAGGCGCGCTTCTTCGAGCCCCTCGCCACACCCTTGCACGTGGCCTGCTGCGAAAAGCTTGATGTGCATGTGGAAGGCACTAATCAATTTGGTCGCTATGCCCCCACGCACCCCCGCCACGTCGTCATTCTCTTCATGCCGCACTGCCCCTGGGTGCTGCTCCACAACACGTTTGCCGCGAACTGGCCCCTGCCACCGTCTACATCTGCCACAGTGGACGAGGCGAAACAACACGGCGAAACAGACGACAGCCTGACACCACTACGACCACGACAGGAAGATATGGCCATGCAGCGTGTGCTCTGGATTGCGAATGATCTGCGAGAGACACCGCTCACCCCCGCTGCCACGTTGACTCCCACCACACAAAAGCAGTGTGGGGGGCAGCAAGGGGGCCGTGCCGAACCGAAGAAAAAGGCGAGCGCCAAAACAAACAAGGCCCGTCGTCTCTGTGTGTATAGTGAGGAGCTGCTGGAGTGCCTGACATTCAGTTCTATCGGTTCCGAGAGGGCGCACTCGAGACGGTCGAAACGGGGGCGAACAATCGACGCTGAAAGCACGACACAGCAAGCCAATGACATTGCACGCGAACCGCAAGTAGCCATAGCCGAGGAGAGCAGTGATGTGGTTGACAGTGGCCTGAGCGTACACGACATTTACGAGGCTTTTAACACCATAGCTGTCATGTCTGTGAAGCCTGAGCTGTCAGCGACGGCGGCGACTGCGTTGCTGCACAAATACTCAGCAAAGCCGCCGGCGATCATTGAATTTACGATGGAACTGTAGCGTGCTCTCTCTCATTCTTTTTTCTTTCTGGATGCACGCCATCTGCAGAGGAAGAAGAAACTGCTCGCAATCTGTCCATCTCTCTCTTTTTTTTTGTCTCTCTCTCTCTTGCGATTAAACAGTGCGCAACTGTCATAACCTAGCCAGACCAAGAAACAGTGAAGGCACCACACTCAGCAGTGACGATTGAGAAGCTAGAGAAGAAGAGAAAAACAGTCTGTTCGCCAATAGACACAGGCATCTTGAGCTGAGCGTTTGGGACCTATGTGCTGCAGCGCTCTGTGACGCTATTGAGTGTGATCTCCTCAATTTCTTGACATCACCTCATTACCAGCCCTGTTGTCTGTCCACTAAACACTGGCTCGCATCTCGCCTCCATTCTTTTTTTTCCCTCTCCGTGCATCCTCATTCTTTCTCCCAAAGGAAGACTCCTGTTGGCTCATCTCCGGAATCGTTGCTACGCGTCGCCTCATCAGACGGCTTTGACTCACAACACAGACTCACTGTGCTGTGTGTTTCCCCCGGCTTTGCATCGCTTTGGTACACCACGATGACTACCTCAGACATGACCTCTTCCACGATCACAACGGGTTGTCAAGATGACCACCAAGCCGGTCGCCGCGCCTGTCCAGAGTACAGAACACCAGAGTACTACCACTGCCTCACCAACGCGCACTTCCGCAGTAACGTGTACGAGCCAGAGGCGGACACGTTCTTGCTGATGGAGGCGCTTGATCACGATGCGGAACGCCTCGCTGAGCTTCTGCTTCACAGCACCCGAGAAACACCTCCGCGGCGTCGTTGCTGCGTCGAGCTGGGCTGTGGCTCAGGCACAGTGCTCACACACCTTGCCGCGCTCGTACTAAAGCACGCCGCGGCACAGGGAATAACCGCGAATGCACCCGCGTCAGCCTCGACTGAGGAGGCCTCTGGCTTTCCTCTCGCCATTGCCGTGGATGTGAACCCCATCGCACTCGAGGCGACCAGGCAGACCTGGGAGAACACCATGCGAACCTTCTTTCCACACATGATCTCCACGGATGAAGTGGCCATGGCGGCGGGCTCCGGTGCCTCACCGCTCGTGTGCGCTGTGTCAACACCAGGCACACTGCTGGAGAACACACCTACGAGTGTGGCCCCGCTGCAACCTGTGCTACTGACAGCGCGCGGTGATTTGTTCTCGGCATTGCCGCAGCCCAGTGAGGGAGAGGCTCTCGTGTGTGATGTGGTGCTCTTCAACCCACCCTACGTCCCTACCAGCATGGAGGAGCTGGAGGCCACGATTCGAATGGAGGACATTATCACAGCGGCGTGGAGCGGTGGGCCACGCGGGCGTGTCGTGCTCGATCGCTTTCTGAACCAACTGCCGGCTCGACTGACGCGAGACGGGCTGTGCTACGTTGTCCTCATTAAAGAAAACGACGTCGAGGATGTCCACGCATACATCCACGCGCAGTTTCGCCAGTTCCACGGCATCGAGTCTGGTGCACCGTCATTAGTGACCGTGGAAGAAGTTGCCGCACGTTACACAGGTGAGCATTTGAGCATTCATCGTATTGCCTACGTGCAGTGATCGCCAAATGACTCTCTCTCTCTGGGGCTATCCTTGCAGGTGTGTGCGGCGGTGCACGCTCTCATTCCATGGTGGGTGCCAAGACGACCATAAAAATGACATAATGACTGAAAACCGGCTTCTCCATTTGCATAACAAAAAACAACACCAAAAAAAAAAAAGCAAAAAACAAAAAAAAAAACACTTTCTCATTGCAGTGTATCTCCCGCTGAAGAGCGTCGTGGCATGTGTGCGGCTACCAAATATGCTTTGGTTCTCTTCTGCATCTGCCGCATGTGCATTGGTTGCTGACATGACGCAGTGCTATCCACGTAGCGGCACATGTCCTTTCTCTGATTATGTCTTTAAAAAATAGTAATATATGCGTGCTGCTTACACTTTTCTTTTCTCGCTCCCCTTTACGTTTGTATCTTACGCACGGCGTCCTCCCTCTTTCTCTTTCTGCGCTCGTTGCGGAACCCCCTTTTTGTCTTTTTTTTTGTTCATTGTTATGACCCAGTACAGTTCTCCCTTTCTTTCTTCTTCAATGGAGCGCATCGAGCCGCTTGAGGCGCCGCCCCATCTTGTCCCCGCTGCCGTCGTCATTCTTGAGAATCCTCGCCACGCTCAAGCGGCGCTGCGGGTGGCCAATCTCATCTACCCGCTCGACTCCGCCTGCGAGCACCTGAAGCGGATTCGTCGGAGTCAGGCCGACAGCTCACCACGCGACGGCGTGCACGGTGCGTGTGCACCACGTCTGGAGCTTCTCCTTGTTGTCCGCCACGACTCTGCCAGCTTGGCGCCCCATGGCACATTCGATGAGGATGCAGGCGAACTCCTCGGCGACCGCTTTGACACATTTCTGGAGGCACTTGCCCGTGCCTCACTGCCCGCCGCTGAGCCCACGCCGGTGATGACCGCACTCAAGTCCTCGCTTGCGCCGCATGTGGTTGGCGTGGCTAGCCACGCCCCGCGGCAGTCTCCAGAGAGTTGGGAGCACTGGAACGCGGTGTGGCCTTTGGCATTCCCGAAGCCACCCGCTTACGGGCTCATTTCCGAATCCGTGCAGGCGTGCGTGCGGGCTGTTGTGATGACACAACTTCTGCCACTCGCGGCACGGTCGGCTTCCGCTGCGCGTGATGGCAACGACTGGTTTCCCTTGACGTCGTGCCCCGCGACCGCGGCGTTGCTGTGGGACCCTGTTGGGATGTCTGTCGTCGCGTCCACTGAAGGGTATTGCGGGGCAGTACACGACACCGTCACCACGACGGGTCTCATCGCAGAGCACCCCATCACGTTCGCCCTCAAGCAGCTTGCCCAGCGGCAGGTTCACAGAGGGAAAGCACGGGACGTGGAGGACGGCTTCGACAGCGCCACTCCCGCCGACTCGCTTCACCAAAAACCGTACCTCGCCAACGGGCTAGAGCTCTTTGTGACAGATGAACCGTGTGTGATGTGTGCGATGGCGCTCATTCACAGTCGCATCGAGCGTGTCGTGTACTTGCGGCGCAACCACGTGCACGGTGGACTGGGTAGCTGTTTCCATGTCCACGCAATGCCTTCCCTCAACCACCACTTCGAGGTGCTTTACCTGCCGCGGGAGACACTGCAGCCCCAATGAGGCGCTGCCGTCTCCACCCGAGCAGACACATACACACACACAAACACTGTGAAACCGTTTTGCCATAATAACTGAATTGAAAACCACACCAACAGTAATAACTCTCAAAGCACAACATGAGTCCTTTGTGCTCTCCTCCACCTTGTCCCCCCCCCTATTCCCTCAGCCTAAGTGAATGAGAGCGCAGTGCATGCCAACTGCGGGACGCGAGGCACTCTTTCGTGTCAGGCCCTTTACTGTTCTCGGTAGCTAGCTCCCTCTCCCGTTTAGCGGTGTCGATCGTGCAAACTCTCTTTCGCTCTTTCTCACTCCACGCTTCTATTCACCAATTCACTTGCAACAAATACGAGCAGCCACGCGCGCATACATACACCCGCATACACACGCACACAGACACACACTGCCTCGACAATGAAAGCGCCTATCAAGCTCGTCTACAATGTCGTTCCGCGTGAGCCTCTCATTGAGAAGGTGATCAGTGGCTTTGAGAAGGATGTTGTGAACAAGAAGCTCAGCGTGCCGCCGTACAACAAGGTCCCATTTGCACTGGTGGCGAAAACATCAGATGACCGTGTCGCAGGCCAGATTTCTGGATACACAGCGTGGGATGAAATGCACCTCTCATTGCTCGCCGCGAGCCCCGACGTGAAAGTCAAGGGGACTGGTACCAGCCTTCTCCACGCAGCTGAAAAAATGGCGCGAGAGATGAACTGCACGCGGCTGGCTCTGGACACCTACAGCTGGCAAGCGCGTCCGCTCTACGAGCGTTACGGCTTTACGCTCTTTGCTGAACAGAAAAACTACCCAGTCGGGCACGACAAGTACTTTCTGGAGAAGGTCTTCACGAAGGACTCCAAGCTGCCAGACCTCCCTGCAGCCGTCGCAGCGTCGGGCTTGAAGGTGCACCCCTCGGATGACTTCAACGGCTCGGAGAAGTGGCTTTTTGATACCCTGGACAACAACACGCAGTCGCGGAAGATCCCAGGGGTCGAGCCGTACGTGAAGACCGAGTTCGCACTCGAGGCATGTTTGCCAGATGGATCCTATGCCGGCGGCACAGCCTTCGAAACGCTGTGGAACGAGCTGCATGTCAGTTTTCTTGGCGTCAACACGGATGCGTTGGGAAATGGCATCGGCAGCACTATCCTTCGTCACCTTGAGGAGATTGCGAAGGAAAAAAAGTGCACGCGAATGGCGCTGGAGACGATGAGCTGGCAGGCCCAGCCTTTCTACGAACGCCACGGCTTTAAGCAGTTCGGCATCCAAAAAGACGTACCGCCCGGCTTTGACCGTATCTACCTGGAGAAAATCTGGTAGAAGTGGCAGACAGCGTCAACAAGTGCGCGAGGAGAACACATCACGGATGAGCGCGATTTTTTTTTTTTTGCGCAGAGATTCTGTCGAAAAAGCTCGCTTTCTTCCCCACATCTTTTTCTGTTTGATTTCTATGATTCCGTAGATTCGTTGCTATTGTTATGGATATATTATCGCTTGACTTAACTCTCCCCTTTTTTCTTTCTGTTTTTTCTTGTTTCCTTACCTCCTTTTTTCTTTTCCTTTTAACATTATCGTGTTGCGAGCCGTACTTTCTTTCTTGTTTTCACGCAGTTGAATGACAGGAACAATTGTTAGTTGTTCTCAAGCACAACATGCTCAAAAAATGCTTAAAACTGAATTCAAAGAAAATCAACAACAATATGTGGGAGTGAGCCAATCAATTTACCCCCGCTGGCGCACCAAACTGTTGGTCAATCAACGGAGTCCAAAGGCAACACAGCCATTTCTGCCTTTGCGTTTTATTTCATCTATTTTCGACTTCTGCATGCCTGTGCATATGGATCTCCTTGTCGCGCTCTTGTGTCTCCGTTATTTCTCTGTCTCTGTTATTCTCCTACTGTCATAACATGTATACTTGACCGTAGAACACACACACATACAAACAAAAAAAAACAGCATCAATTCGAACAACGACGTTATGAAGCCTCTCACACTTTGGCTTACAAAAGGCTACGAGCACAACGCGGCGTCACTCTTGGCATTTCTAGGCTCAAACAAAGAGTCTAGTACCAGCCCAGCTCGTGTCCTCGTCTGCCTGGACGAGACGACGCCACGTAGTCTCTTTCTGGAGCATGCGCAACACCTCTACAACGCTGCCCTCGAACACTCACCTGAGTGCGCCGTGACCGTCATCCCCGTGTGTGGTTGTGGGGTTGATGGCCCGGATACACCAACGACAGCCTCCGCCCCCGTTCAACGGTTGTCCGCACGCTGGATGCTGTCCTCGTCCGGTTTCAAACCGTGCTACCGCTACGTCGCCGTCGGCGGCACCTTTGATCACCTCCACTCAGGCCACAAGTTGCTCCTCTCCACGGCTCTCCTGTACGCGACGGAGAAGCTGCGCGTTGGCGTGACGGGCGATGCACTTCTCCAGAAGAAGAAGTTCCGTGATCAGCTGCAGCCGCTGGAGGTTCGCATGACGCACGTCCGTGCTTTCCTGGAAGAGCTACGGTCTGACGTGGAGCTCGAGATCGACGTCATCGCTGATGTCAGCGGTGGCACAGATGTTATTGCAGACGTGGAGGCGCTTGTCGTTTCGCCTGAGACCGAAGCGTCTCTACCAGTTATTAACGAGCTGAGACGGGAAAACGGATTTGCGCCGCTGGTGCCCGTTCGAATTCCGTATGTCGAGACAAGCAGCGGCACGCACATTAGTTCGACCTTGCTGAGAGAGCGCCTGTCCGGCACGTCGCCGCCGACATCCTAGAACAATCTCTGTCTCTCTCTCTCTTTTTGCTTTCCTTGCCTAGTTGGTCTGTACTTTGCATATATTACCGTCATGCGGAACTCCTTTGAGCGTCTGTGTCTCTGTCGTGTTACACCCGACTGATAGACCTCTTTCTTCCTTCTCCATCATTTCGATTTTGTACACAAACGAGAACACACGCGTGTGCATGGTTGGGCCCAAACTGCCTTGAAGCCACACTACTGCGAGAGCCCATGCCATGAACACACGTCGTGTGTTCAGCACACACCATAACCAGCCTCACAGAAGTAGGGTGACATGTTCATGCGAACTAGAGCTCACTGCTTCCTTCTTATTCACCCCCCTCTCTGTCTTTGTTCTGGTGCCCTTGCTCCCATGTGATATATATACTCCAGGACAACTTAGCTTCGAGAGACGGCGTCTTTGTTCGGCTCATCTCCATCTTCCCCTCTTTTTTGGGGGGCAATTCTCAGCACTCATCGCCCCCATTTTTTTTTTCGCATCTTGTGATGACACCAATGCCACACACAAATGAGATCACTAACATCTCTTCAACGCGCCAGCGAAGAACCCGCCGCCAGCTGCTTCGCTTCGTCCTTCGGTTCTGGAAGCCCCAATGGCGTGCTGTCGTGGTCTCGCTGGCGCTTATGTTAGTCAGTGCTGTGCTCGCTATGGTGATTCCCTTCTCGGCACGTGAGGTGGCGTCCTATGGCGGCGGTCTTGAGCGTCCCGCGGACCGATCGCACTCTCATCGCGAACACTCACCCAGCCAACCTGGCGCCGCGTCAGCGTCCCCGTTCGGCGGTGGTCATCTCCGCAAGGCAATCGGTGCCCTGGCGGAGCGCCTATTCGGCTCCACTGTAGTCGTGTTGATGGCAGTGGTACCGCGGGCGTGGCTTCCTGTTGAGCTGAGCGAGGACGATGAACTGTTTCTGTACGGGCTCCTCTGTCGCTGTGGCTTGATGGCGCTGGCAGTTGTCGGATATCACGTGTTTTCACTCTGCGGCCACCTCATGGCGTACCGCGCTGGTGCTGGGGCGCAGGCCGCTCTTCTCTTGGAGAGCCTGCGTGAGGTGCTCTCGTCGCCGTTTCCGGAGCGCATCGCCGTGGTGAATCCCGCCCAGCTGACTCAGATCATCGTTTCCAGCGCTCGCACGGCCAGCGACGTACTCGCCTCGCTGCTTACGAACGTGTTGACGTCCTTGCTGGGCGCGGTAAGCCTGCTTGCGGCGATGCTTTACATCTCCGTGTCGCTGACGGTGATTATTGGCGTGCTCGTCATGCTCGTTCAGTGCGTTTACTACGTTGCTGGCCGCACACAACACGCACGCTCCGTCGCAGCGTCGAGGCAAGAGGGTGTTGTGCACGCGAGCTTGTCGAATGCAATTCAGCGCAGTGAAACCGTTTACGTCTTTCAGTGCCGTGACTTCGTTCTTGACCGTCTACGGAATAGCCTCATCAGCGCGCGCAGGCGGAACGACGCGTTGAACTTGAGCATTCACGGTTACGCCTGTGCGTCGACGAGTGCGACAACGCTCATATTTGTCGTGGTGCTTGGACTTTCCAGTTTCTCGCACCGCAAGGGCGATCTCGACTTGATGGACATCGGCCTCTACTTTATGTTTGTACGCCGGTTTGTCGGTGAACTGCTGAAGCTTTCTCAAGACATCAGCAAAATGCAGGCAGAGCTTGGCCGTCTTGAGACTCTTCGGCGCACACTGGAGTGGTACCAGGACGGCGGCGGCGAGCAGGAGGAGGCGCAGGACGAAGACGAGGCAATCACAGAAGACAACGCGAAAGAAACGGAAGAAAAGGAAGACACATCGAAGGATGTGACAGAAAGGTCGACGCACCGAGTCATTGTCGACGATGCCCAAACAGCCCTGATCGGGCTGGAGGACGTTACTTTCTATTACCCCACTATCCCCGCCTTCATTACGGCGTCAACAGAAACGGTGGCAGGTGAGGAGGGCGGTCCGGGTGCGACTCAATCCGCTCGGGACACCGGCCTCTCCTCCTCCACTTCTGAGAAGGCGCATGCATTGACGCCACCTTCGACTCTGGCTCCCACCGAGGTCGCGGCCATGCCACGGGGCGTGCATCATTTCTCTGTCTCCGTGACACCTGGTTCGATCACGGTGCTCTACGGACCGAGCGGGTGTGGAAAAAGCACGTGCCTGCGTCTGCTCGCGCAGCTCGTGCGACCCCAGGCCGGCACCGTCCACACCCGAACCCACACGCTTTTGCTGGAGCAGCAGCACGCCATTTTCCTCGGCTCCATCGCCGAGAACATCCTTCTTGAAGACTTCTCCCTGGATCACACCGCGGGGCAGAAGGGCCCGCGGGCTGAGTATGCCGATCGCGTGCTTGAAGCCGTAGCGATGGGAGGCTGTGCGGAGTTCGCCAAAGATCCGTTCAACACGTACATAGAAAACGTGGACACCCCACCTTTCAGTGGTGGCCAGCTCCAGCGCATCTGTCTCTCTCGTATTTTTGACCCCAAACGGATGCATTGCTCACTCGTGCTGCTGGACGAGCCGACGACCGGGCTAGATGCTGTGTCGGCCTCGAAGCTGCTCGTCAGCATTCAGGCGTTGCGTGACAAGTTCCACAAAACGGTGCTCATTGCCACTCATGATGAGCGTGTGGCCAACATTGCTGATACGGTGATTCGTTTGTCGCCTATTTAAGGAAAACTGAGCAGAGTTGAAAACAAACAATACCTGTGCTCACAAGACGCAAAACAGCGGAGAAAACCGGACCCAATATATCAACCGTCGATTCTGTCGATGCTGCGTGTTAGCAGTCCATGGCGAGCAGAAACGCAACACCTCGCTTTCTAAGCTGCGCACGCAACTAAAAGACAGCGACATTGACACATTCGTTTGGTGTCATTTCTGTTTCAAAAGCATAGATGTACCTTTTTTTTTTGTCTGGTACGCACTCCGTTGCCATCGCTTTTACATCATCCCTGTTCGCTCTTTCCGTGCTCTCTACCGCGTTTCTTCGCGTTCCTCTCTTTTTTTTTTGGTCAACTCCACAGCGGCGTCTTTGTTATCCTGTCTCTCGTTTCACTCGCAGGTGCCATACTTGTCGTTCTCCGTTGTGTCAATTAACAACAGTGCACAGAACACAGCAACTGTCTTTAACGTTTCGCAAGGCCGAAACAGGCTCTCCATCTTGTCTCTGTTTTACACGCCTGTCACTCTCTGCGAGGCCGCGCGCAATAGCGACGCACTCACTCATACTCACAGTTGCAAACGTCCCCCTTCCCTGCCGCTCATCATGCGTCTCACAGCTGGCAAGATATACTTTTGGGGTGCCTTCATCATCATCACCATGACAGTTTGGAATAGGATGTCCACGCGCAGTCTGCGCGTCGTCGTGGACAACATCAAGGAGGAACGCATGGCTGAGGCGGATCGGCTGCGCTCGTACCAGGGCGGCGAAAAGCGCGTGTTGTCAACTGAGGAGCGTGCAAAGGAACTGATGGCACACAACGCGCCCAAGTTCTACAACCCGCATTACCAGCAGCAGCAGCAAGAGGGGCAGGCCATCAATCATGCACCCAAGTAAAACGATTCTCTATTGCGGCGTTTGCTTGCTTTTTTTTTCTTTTCGTAGCTCTTTCTTTTGCTGTCTCATGGAGAGGGACGCAAAGAGAAGGAGAGAGAGAGAGAGGCGAGAGCTCTGTGGGTTAACGGAGTGAATTGTTTACGTTCTGCTGATGGTTGCTCGTTTTCCTGTCCTCTGTTTTGCCCCCCCCCCCCCCCATTGTTAACGCCGTCGCTGCGTGCGTGCGTGGGTTGCCTTTGGTTTAGTTAGTCTTGACTCAATTTCACAGACCGGAACAAACAAACAAAAAAACAAACAAACAAACAACTAAATAAATGATAAAACAATCACCAATCCACTCAAAAGGGAAACCCAAACAAACAGCACCTACGCACTCTCTTGGCACTCACTGTGAATGTGTATCAGCCAACGCGCATGAAGGGCAAAAAAAACAACAACAGGTATTTGGAGATTTTTTTTTGTGTATGTGACAGTACGTGAACGCGCCTATCATCATTGCTTCCCGTTCTTATTACACACACACACACACACGCACACACAACTGAAGGTCTGCGATGCGCTCCCTCTCTTCTGGTGTTGCCGCATGTTCGTGAGCGGTGAGAAGTACCTACACCGCGCCAACTTGTCGTCGCACGCACATTCCTCGCACAGCGTGCCTCTCATGCCCAAGAAGACGTGTCCAGCATTCACATCGGTCTCTCATTCATCTTGTTTTCTCGCTTTCTCACTTTTTGTTTCTTCGCGCTCACAACTGCCACAGCAACCACCACATTACGCGTAGTGGTGCCTTTTTTTCTCAGCCGTGCTCTTTCTTTGCCGTGTCTTCACGACCTGGACGGGACAAATTGTGCATGACGCAATCTGAGGCCGGTCCGTCACCGGGTGGGCCTCAGCCCACGATGTCCTACACCGCACTGGCATCACGGAACACCTTCGCTGGCTCCTTTGGCACCGATGACCTGCCCTCGAACATCGCTTCAGCACGTTTTTTCGCCGGCCAGGAAGATCCTTTGGCCACTCTCAACTCAAACCTCGGCGAAGGCGGTGTCTCGTTCGCCTCTTCACCAAGCGCGACGCAAGGCAACCGACTCGCAAATCGCGCTGGTGGTCGCGGCAGCGGTGCGGCACTGCCCCCTCGCGTGGGCACAGACCGGCCTCTCGTCTCTCGACCACACCTCGCCCTGGCCCCATCCGGAAACACACAAACGCGTCTCTCCATGGTATCCCGCTCCGTCGCCTCCCCTTCTGGGCCGGCAGCCTCTAGCGCTGCAGCTACGGATGGGAAGACGTCGACGGCCTTCAAAAAGATCCCACTGCGTGGCGCCACCCGCAGCGCTCGCACGGCACAGGCGTTTCAGAAGCTGGCTGGACGTACGGGTCCTGTCACATCGGACGATGTGGTGCAGGATCTGGCGGCGACCTACACCCAGCGCCGCCAGTTCATGGAGAGGGCGTCCCAGATGACGAGCGAGATGCGTGCAAAGGCAAACGACATTGCGGCCATCGACGAGCTCAATCGGCAGCTCGGCTTCAAGGGCGATGTGGGTCACCTGCAGGACACTATTGAACGCCAGCTCGCGGAGGCCCAGCAGCAGCAGCAGCCAAAACGCGGCCCCTCTCACGCGACGAACGGGGATGATGAGGGAGACCAGCAGACTTTCTTCAGCGCCAGCGACAACACGGAAGACCCAATTGACGCCAAGGCAAAGGACAAATTGACAAAGGTCCTCAAGTTGCGCACGATACAGCGGCGTATAGGGGAGCTCGATGACGAGGCCGACGAGGAAGAACAGCGGTACGCGGTGATGCTCAAAAAGCGTCAAGCACTACAAGAGCGTGGCGGGTATGAGTCTCGCCGGGGAAGCATGGCGTCGGTTCAGCACTCCGCCGCGGCGTCCCCTAATGCGTCGCACAACAGCCCTCAGAGCTTAAAGCGCACGCTGAGCGCACACTCGGCATCGCGGCTGCGACACGTGCAAGAGCCGCGCGTCACGGCAGGTGAGCTACGGCAGCAGTTCGACGCACTGCTGGATGGCACCGAGGATGCCGATGCCGCCTTGCCTGACCCACCCCGCCATTTTACATCTCATTCACTTGCGGTGACGCTGGAGATTCTGAGCCAATGCTTGGCACGCATTGTGGATGCGACCGACAGTATCTGCGTGAGCGCGACGTTCCGGGGCACAGGCGAGACCATCGACGTCTTCTACGACATTGACAAGTGCTTGAAGAACTACGCGCATACACGTCTGTGCTTTAATGTCGCGTTGGGACATTTAGGACACTTCGAGGTCGGCGAGAAGGCAATTCTGGAAGGAGGCCAGTTTGAAGTAAACAGCCTTCGTGAGCAGTTCTTGATGCGAAAAGAGATGCTGACGGCCCAGGAGCAGAAACAGGCCGCGGCGGAGGAGAACTGCCAAGCTCTCCGTCTGCGCATTCGCAAAGCGCGCGAGCGCATGGCGATGTGGGATGAGGTTGTCTTTGGACACGCTCCGAGTGTGCTTCTTCACGACGACGATGAGGAGAACCAAACACCTCGCAGTAGCGGCGGTGCGAAGCCCCGATCTCAGGACGGCCGTGTGCCGCTACAGCGGACCGGCAGCCGACAATCTACTCAGTTTCACGTGCCAGGCTCATCGCGTGCCTTTGGATCGCGTGGGCACCGGCCTGGCGGCTCAGGTCCGCGCCGCGCGTCGGCCTCGCCAATTCGCCTGACAACGCTGGGCGACTACCTGGCCAGTGACGCCGTCTCTTCGTCAGCGTCATCGACACACGAGGTGCCGAGGCAGGCCTACGAGAAGCCCCTGGCGCCACTCTACGCGGAACAGGACGTGCCCCTCTCGGCTGAGGATGCGATGGAGCTGCGGGTGGCACGGACGTGGGGTAATCCATATGTGACCAAAGCGCTTCAATATCAGCAAGTCACGCACTTGATGCCCCTCTATGAACGCCATCTCGAACAGCAACAGCAGCAGCAACAGCATGAGGAGCTGCGACACCAGGCCGAACTGCAACCCAGCGGTGCCTCATCGGAGGTCGCTAGGTCTTCTGAGTTTGGGCGTTGGCCCCAGCAGGTCTCCCCTACGACACTCACCCCACCTACCTCATCCGGCGGTGGCGGTGAGGTGCGCCTTGGCGTCGGCCGGCTCTCGACGTTTCCTTCGCACAGCACCGAGACACAGTTGCTCCCAGCGGTGCTGCCCGGCGTCGTCGTGAGCGGCGGCAGACCTGCGGAGAGAGAGGCGTTGTCGGTCACCACAACCAATACGACTCTGACCGACTCCAGCCCTGATCCCCAAAGCACCGTATCCCCTTCTGCTGGCGGTGGCCGAGGGCCGCTTCTGGCGAACAGCAACGCTACCAGCACTGCCTCGTCAAGGATTGCCCCCCAGCTCCCCTCGCCGCTGCCCATCTCACTGTCTACGCCGTGGCGCACGGTGCACGGCACGGACAACGGCTCCGTGCTGTACGCCCCCACGGCCGGTGCTCCGTTGAGCATCTCTGTCCCTTCTCACTCCTTCTCGACCGACGCGTCGCGCAACACGACACTGCCAGCGAGTAGCGCGCCGCTCTTTCTGAGCCAGCGCATCGCGGATGAGCGTCTGCTCACCTTGCTTCAAGCCCTGCTCCGCGTCATTCCGACAGAGCGCAGCTACGTCTCGTGCTTCACGCAAGGCATGAGCGACGACGACGAGGATAACGGCGACGCGGCCACCGCATCGGCTAGCCCCAAAACTAACGCCAGTGCCTCTACCTCGTCCCCGAACAAGCAATCTGGCGCCGGCGCGACTGCGAGTGTTGCACTGTCGCCGTCTCGCGCGCACACACGCGCTGGGAAAGGTCGCGCGCTGCCACGCCTGGTGGCTTACGATGTACAGCTCAGCACAGAGGAGAAGACGGAGCTGGCGGGTTGTCAAGCTGCGCGGAGCTCGGCCGAGCGGCTTGTGCAGTTTCTGTCGGCGCGGAACAAGACCAACGCGAGCCGAATGTGATCGCTGAAGCGGAGAGGTTCCTCACTCTTCGTTTCTTTAGCCCTCTAACTTGCCCCTTTTTTTGATTCTACTTGCCCGTGCCGTTCACCTGACGCAGAACGCTTTGCTGTTGATCGGTGTACACGTCACATGTATATACCAGTTGGACGTCACAGAAACGTACGAGCACCACTGTTGTGCCTCTTTACTTTCACCCCATTTGTTTGTTTTTCCTCTTTCTTTTGCAGCCCGCCTTTCTCTAGTTTCAAAAAAAAAAATGTCTATTGACTGTTTTGATGGTGGCTGAAGGCGGTATCACACACACACACACACACATACAGAGCCCAGCAAGACAGAGCCCATTCTCACACAACGCACATCAACTTGGGTTGCCTCATTTTGACTCCGTTCTTATTGAGATGGTAATGATATGGCTTGAAACGTTCATCGTTTTCCGCCTTTCTTCCTGCATTATGTTGACCATTTCAGAAAAAAAAAAGAGAAGACGAGCAAGACTCAATGTGTGCAGTCGTGCAGATATCTACGCCCTGACGCATTCCTTCTCTTCTTTTTCTCTCTCTCTCCCTACTTCACGTGACTACCGCATCCCACCTACACGCAACACAATTATGTTTTACTCACAAGAACTTCAAACTCTCATTAGAGCACACTATTCTCTTTCCCGAGTAACCAAAACCAACAACAACCGAGTCTGGTATAAGCAGAAGTGTCATTTTCGCGGCAGATTCCCTATTTTTGGTCTTCTCAGCTCGCTGTTCGTGGGTGACTATCTTTTCTTCTTCTCTTCTTTTTTTTTTTTTGAAACCTACTAGTCCATTGTGATGTCACAAGCACACTACATCTTCAAGTACATTATTATCGGCGATAGTGGTGTCGGCAAAAGTTGCTTGTTGCTGCAATTTGTGAACAAGGCGTTTGAGCCTCTTCACGACATCACCATCGGCGTCGAGTTCGGCTCTCGTCTCATCACGATTCAAGGAAAAGGCGTGAAGCTCCACCTGTGGGATACTGCCGGACAGGAGAGCTTCCGCAGCATTACGCGCAGCTACTACCGCGGTGCATGCGGCGCACTTCTCGTGTATGACGTGACCCGACGGGAAACCTTCATGCACTTGCAGAGCTGGCTCGAAGACGCCAAGGCGAATGCGAACACGGCGATTGTGATTATGCTCATCGGGAACAAATGCGATCTGGAAGCCAAGCGACAGGTGTCGTTCGAAGAAGGAGAGGCATTTGCTCAGCAAAACGGTCTTATGTTCATGGAGACGAGTGCCAAGACAGCGCAGAACGTCGACGACGCGTTTCTCCAAACAGCGGCCCTCATTTATGACAACGTAGAGCAAGGTGTGATTGATGCAGCTGTTGTGTCTGGCAAACCCAGCGCTACAGCAGCCGTTGCCACGCAGCCGACGCCAGCTCAACCGCGCGACAACGGATCAGGCTGCGCCTGCTGAGAAGAATAAAAGGGTGTATACTTTCCTTTTTTTTTCTAGGTCTCTCCGTCTCTTTCTTCGCGGATCATGCTTTCCTCTCTCACTTTGGTCTCTCTCTTTGTTTTGCGCGCGTACTTTCCGTGTTGGTTGTACATACGTTTGCTGATTTACCTTTTCCCTCTTTCGCTTTTTTTTTTTTGGTGTGGTTCGTCTTTTCTTCTTGCTCAAAACCCCGACAACCACTCTCTTTGCTGTCGTTCTTTCATGTGCTTTTTTCGGTTATGTTCCTCGATACGAATGTCAGAAAGTGAACACCTTGCAAACACACAAGTAGAACACGCCCTCACAGCCAGTTCTGCTTTCTTGACACCACGTCGCCCACTGTTGCGGTGGTGACCCGTTGGGACCAGGAGTCTCATTGGACCTATCCGTTCCTTCCTCACTTGCGAGGCGTGCGCATAAGAGCACCATGGCAAGGGGAAAGGAAAGAGAGAGAATCTGTCACTGCGGTGATCCCGATTGTTCCAGCAGCTCATCCGAGTTGCCCAGCAGCGTTTGATACTCACATGGTGCGCACACAACTTCGACAACACAGACACACACACACACACACAGAAACGCCAGTGCTGTTTCACTGTGTGAATGCTAGGAAATACAACATTTCCACTGTTCCACAAAAGCCACTCATCATCGCTCCTCACCTCCTCCCACTTCGTCATTTGTCATCCGCGTGCTTTCTCTTTTCTGGTGTCGTCATGGATGTGAATATACTACTACTGGTGTCGTTCCTTCACACCTACTTCCCCGTGTGATCTCCTCCTCCTCTCACGCCGACAGAAGCGAAAATACGCTAAAGAGCAAACATCCGAACTACTTGGCAAAAGGTAACGCAACCAGGGAAAAGAGAACCAAGAAACTTGTATTTCTGACTTTTCCTTCACGACTTTTGTTTTTGTTCACTTTTCTTCTTCTGTTTCTAGCATTCCCTTTTGTAAGTATGTCTCAAAGGATGTCGCTGAAATCTTTTCTTGCCGTGCTGCTGGTGTTGCTGGTCGTGTTCACTCATCATGTCCACGCTGAGGATACTGGTCTTGCCGTGCAGATCCCTGCCGGAAAGCAGGTTTGCGTGTGGGAGCAAGTCCCTGGCGCTGGCGTCAAGGTGTTTCTCCACTACATGGTGACGACCGGCGGCACGCTGGATATCATTTCGGTTGTCCGTGGCCCTGACAATAAGATTGTGTGGCAGTCTAACAGGGAGAGTGAGAACCGTGTTCTCTTCAAGACGGCGACGGCAGGCAGCTACAGCTTCTGCTTCTCCAACAGCATGAGCACGCTGTCAGAGAAGGTTGTGTCTCTCTCCATCTTGGTAGGAGACGGTGGCTTGGGCGGCACGGCGAGTGGACTTGTTTCGGATCAGAAGGACTCCCTGCAGGTGTCTATTGAGCGTGTGGAGCAAGGCCTGCAGCAAATCACGGAGATCCAGTCTTACCTTCGTGTGCGTGAGCATGCCCACCGCGCCACCACCGAGGTCGCTAACACGCGCGTTGTGGTCTTCTCGTTGTTCCTTGCTGGTGCTCTTGTGTGCATGGGTGTGGTGAACGTTGTCTACATTAGGCGCATCTTCACCACGAAGCGTATGGTCTGAGGGACAGGGCTCACCACAAACAGACAAGCAACACGAACAACAGCAAAGAGCAAAGCCAACATCCAAGAAGGCATCATGGAAAAAAAGAATTGCGAGGAACAAAAGGAGAACATACAATCAAGAAAAAAGAAGGTAAATACGAACTCTGCGTTGTGACACAACTGCACAGTAGGTGCATGCATCTTCTACTTTGCCCGCTATGTTTTTTTTTCTTTTTCGGTTGTTGGGTTTTATCTTCTGCACATCACTGGTGATCGGCGACACGGGGAAACACGCCAGACAGAACCCTTACGGTATGAAAGAAATATCCGAAAGACCAAGAAAAAAAAAAAGGAAGAAAGCTTGTGGAACGGAAAAAAACGACATTAATACAAATCATGATTCGTGTTTTTAGTTCTTCATGCGCTGTGTTTTTTTTTCAGCTGATTTTGCCCTTCTCTGTCTCTTGTCCTCTCCTGTGTGGGCTCTCGTTGACACTGACAAACTAAGTCTTACAAGACCCCCTCCCCCAGACACACACACACATGTTCTGTCAATGCGCAAGGGGACGTTCTGATGAACGATGTGGGTACGAACGGTTTTTTTGAGTGTAGCAGATGGGCCTGTTTAGGCCAATGCGCTGCGACAGTTCGCTCTCGTTCTGCCTCGCCGTTTCTGTCGAGCACATTGGTGGTACTTCCCTGGCCCGTTCTCGCCGCATCTTCCATTGCCCTCTGTGGATTTTTTTTTCTGGCACGTACGAGGCGTCTGTGTCTGTGTGATGCATTGACTCTCCTCTCCGCCGTGCTACACCTGTTGCGAACTGGCATCTGGCTCTGAGATATCGGCTTGCTTTCGTTTTCAAGATCTTTCCTGCTCCTTCTATTTGACAACCTGCTCATCATTCCCTTCATGTTTCTGACTTGACCTCACCAAACAAACAAATATTTACCCGAACCGTATTTTTCTTTTCTAACCGCCATCCAGAAAAAAAGAGCAAACGTTTTCACTGCAAACGAACATCAGCCGCACCTCGGATCAACAGTTGAAAGTATGCCTCACAGACCTCTTCTTGGCAATTGGTATGAGGAGGAGGCCTATGAACAGGACAGGAAGCGACTGATGCAAGGCCGCAGCGGAGGTCTTGTGAGTGCCAGCACGGAGGTCTCGAACATGATGGCCAAGGTGCGCCACCACAAGCGACCCTGCACGATTGCACCAGTCCCTGAGGACGGCTTTCTGCACTTTTACACACCGGTGATGCTCCAAAATGCAGATACCGTAGGCTACCTGAATCTGGACCTGGACGATCGCAAACTGACTTCAACCGGGTGGCGTCTGGAGTGCGGCACGGCCTCTGCAGAGGAGGCAACGCTGAACACCGTCTTCACGCTCGTGCCTGCACCGATGCCACCTACCGATACGTTCCCCATCCCGGAAGATGAGCTGGATGTGGTGCACTACGGCCAACCGTTTTACATCATGACCGTCTCTGAGCTCTGTGACGACCCGCTCTCCCTGGCATCGGAGGCGAAGACACCTAGCAGTGTGTCGAACGTCTCGGGTACGCTCCAGCACGTCTTCTTCACGCCTGATGGTGGCAGTGCGGGGGCGATGTGGTGTGCTGACTTTGCCAACGCTGGCTATCAAGAAGACATGCGTGATCGCCCCGTTGCGGCAGAGGACGTGCTCATCTTGCGTCACAACATGACCTCTGCACCGCTGGCCTCCACGCAGGCCCACACCTTTATGAACGACCTAGGCACGCAGTACGAGGTTGGGTGTGGCCGCATCACATCTTACGCGACGAAGCGGCGAGGCGGGCCGTTCGCGAATGCGAATTTCTGGATGTTTATCCACAAAGGCCAAGGCCAAGACAGCACCTTCTTTAGCAGCAAGACCTTCAACGAAACCGTCGGAAGTCAGGTGCCAGATTTCGAGAAGACCGCCACCACCACCGCTAGCGATCTCAAAAAGAAATAGAAACCGCGTCACATGTGCGTGTACGTGCGCGCGCATTCTCTCTTGTTCTGCGTACTCTGCGGGACGAACTGTCTTCATTGTCCTGTGACTGTTTTTTCTTTTTTTCCCCATCTTCTGCACTCATCGCCTTTGTTTGGCGCCTCTGTAACACAACAATGTAAAATAATTATCGATGACGGACGCTCCGTGTGTATTGACGGTGTTGTCCTCATCCCTTCGCACAAAAACAACCCCAACAACAATAAGAAGAGGCAACTGAGCGGCACCAACTGACAGCAGCAGTGCGAGCCAAATCCTGAGAAGAGACCAACCGCTTTACTTCTTTCAGGAGATGCAGGCTCATTCACACGAAGCTGACTTCTTGCCTTATGTTAGCGATGCGCGCTGATCACTTACAGTGCCTCTCAATAGGCACATACCCAAGCTGCGCGATTGTATGCCAAATGCTGGCCTAACCATTCGCTGTCAGCAGTCGAACGGGACTTGCGTTTGCCGTGCGTACTGTGTTGAGCACACGTGAAAAGTGATTCCCCTTGATTCAAATCATCAAACCAGAGCGAGCGAGAGAGAGAGACAGACGATTAGAGAAACACCGGCACGTACCCATCCGCAGTTTAAGCTGCGGCTCGTGGAGCTCATCTGAACGCATTCATCTCCCTCAATCTTCTGTCTGACTCCAAACATGTTCGTGGCTTCCTTCTTGGTTTATTTGTTGAACCCGTTCAGCTCAACTCATCTGTGAACTCCCCCTTTTCTTTTTTTACTTATTTCTCTCCTAAGCTGAATTCTCACAGCACTGTCGATATGCGTCTTTTTGCGCGTGTCGGTGAGCTTGTGTTGGCACTGCTCGTTCTTACCGCGTTGTGCATCCTCTTAGCTGATGCGGTGGAGACCGCTCCCGGCGCAGACGCGCTGGATCTGGACATGCCAGCTCTTCACGGAAGCCGAGGCTATCGCCACCTGGACTGCTCAGCCTGCTTGACGGTCGCCAACATCCTTGGTGCGCGTATGAATACGTCGCTGAAGGAGTCGTCGGGGACCATTTTGGTCTCGCACCGGATGGAGCGGAGTGCGGGTGAACGTCGCATGGGGTACCGTGCGAGCGAGCTGCGGGCGATCGAGATTATGGAGAACAACTGCAATGAGAAAACGTACCGTGAGAATGTGCTTCGTCTCAACGCCAAGACCAAAGTACGCGGCTACCACAACGTGTTCATGAAGGACATCCTCGATGCCAACCGAGACGCCTTTCTGGAGAACACCAAGTTCCCCGAGGAGGAGCATCAGAACTTCCCTCACAACGCTGAGCGTATTCCAGTCGCGAAGCACTACACCCGCTTTGAGCAAGACCTCTTCCGCGACCACGTCGTGGAGGGGCTCTGCGGCTTCCTCATGGAGGAACGTGAGGACGCCGTCTCCGCCATCATCCGCAACGCGGAGTACCTGACCGAGGTGGAAGAGAACCTCTGTGGCTTCCACCACGAGTGGCGCCCACAATCTAGCGGTACGGACGGCGAGGCACCGTGGAGTGGGCTTGATGTACCTGCGCTTCACGTGTGCTCAGACGTGGAGGCGGTTGCCAAGTCTGCGAAACGAGATCAGCAGCGCTGGGCTCGCTTTAATGGCTGGTCAAAGCCCACACCAGCACCCACGGAAGCGGGGACAGATGAGGCGGCAGCGAACGTGGCTGACCCGACGGACCCCGGTGCGGATGGAATGTAATGTACAGCAGGCATCTTCTGTGCGCAGGCCTCTCGGCTCCTATTTCCGTTTTTTGTTCAGTTTTGGTGCACATGCTGTTGCTGGTGTTCTTGGATGTTGATGTGAATACGCTGAGGGGTCTGGACGGATAAAAGAGCAGTGCATACATGATTGCCCCTTACCTTTTCCTGACTCTTTTTTTTTCTCTTCCCTTTTTTCTCCCTAACTCTTTTTCTTTTATTTTGCCTTTTTTTTTTTGGCTGTTCATCCACTCAAGCATCGGGGCACTGTGGGCTTCTTTTCGCATGGCGCTCTGGCGACTCAGAGAAACAAAAAGTACTCGAATGAGGCCCAGTGTAATAACAATAACAACAGGAACGCAATATCTGCAAGCGGGGAAGTGATGCTTTCTGTGTCTGCACGGGCACAACGCGCAGTGCACCACAGCAACACCATGACAGGGCCTTTACATCAGTAGTGACCGACAGATACTTATGTCGTGCGTATGCTGTTGCCGTTAGAGCTGTGACGGCTAGCACGCCGGACTCAGCTTACTGAGTGCACTCTCCCCTCTCTCGTTGTCGCGCCTCGCCAAATCGGAGGTAAACGCGACTGAAAAAGAACGTGTCAGCACTGCTTTTGTTTCTTCTGGCTGTAACACACTGCAATCTCTCTCTCTGTCTCTTCGGCCTCTCCCCCTTGATGTTACTGTCATCATTATCGAGTTCACTTCACAAACGTTCCATCAACTGACCTTCGACACGTCTCGGAGTGACGTTTGCTTTGTTCTCTTATATTTTAATTTTGCTCAATTCTTCTCCCATTTTCCTCTATTTTCCTCTTTCGCCAGACCAGAGTTATCTCCGCTCTTGGCTTTGGTGAAATCACACACACACACAAACACACACAAACACATAAAAGCAGCTGATGGCAGATCAGGCGCCTCCAAGTGGCCCTCCCCAGGGAGTAAACATGCCCAAGAAACGCGACCCACGGCTCCGTGGTATGCAACAACCACGACAGCAACAGTTTTTTGACTCGGCTGACTACGAGGTGCGCAAGCAGCAGCAACAACAGGCCAACGCGCATCGAACTGGTGCCCCTGCCCCAAATCCCATCGTGCGTGGTAGCCAAACACATGGCGTGGCTGGCGGAGCTGCTGGGGCTCCAACTGCACCAGCCCGTGCCTCACCGGATCAGGCGGAGAGCATGCCACAACGCCGACACGTGGTACCACCTCCGCCACCGTCAGCGGACTAAAAACACACACACACACACACACAAGCCTCGCGCACGCACGCAAACTCTCACAATTAGGAAGAAAAAATGAAAAAATCGTCTCTGATTTCAACGTGTGCAAGCTGTGGGCAGCCACCCAAGTAGGGGGAGGGCTGCTTCCTCTCTGCCACCACTTTGCCTTGAGCTTACCAGCACCGGTTTGTGATTCAGTGTGATCGTTGACCTTTCCCCTACTCCCAGGTAGACATGCTCTGGTATTCTGTCTTTTTTTTTTTTGGCGTCATCTTGTCTCGTTCGCTTTCACGAACGCCAACCCGTTCGTTTTCCCCGTTTCTCTCGCTCTCATGTGCTTGTCACAGCTGCATCAGAAACGTAATACTCTGACACTATCACTCTCCCCTACTC
>JASANS010002374.1:0-72786 GCA_030849605.1 Wallacemonas sp. 195SL | reverse complement strand
AAAAAAAAAAAAGTATATATATTATACACAACAGTAGACTGTATGCAAAAACAAAGCAGAAGTCCTGGTGTGGTGCGGAGAGGAATATGTGGGTCGGAACACGCAGTCATTTGCAGTTGTATGTGCGTGTACTGGTGTGATGCACATGCGCCTGTAACCGAGCAATGCGAATGCCTCTCTCTCTCTCTCCCCCCCCCCCTCCGTCGCTCGCGCTGACACCGTGTCTCTGCATCACACTTGCTCTTGTGTTTCTCCACTCGGTGAAGCACATGTTGGCCGCACGCGTCTTTTGTTATTCTCCTCTAGAGGTACCTAGTCGCCGCCTCTGAGACTGTGAGAGTGGCGCCTCCTGGTGTACATGTGCTCTGCCGTCTTGTGTCAAGCTGCTCGATCGCATCAGTTATATTCTCCCTGTTGTCATCCCTGCTCAAATCTACACACTCCTATCTGTCTCTGTCTCTCTTTTCTCCCCTGATCTTCCTGTGTCCATCACCTTTTCTCACGTTCTCGATGTATATTGGTGTATGCTCTATCGCTGTTGATTCATAATTAGTAATTCCACACTCGCACAACACACACATCAAAAAAAAAAAAAAAACTCCCCGTAGTATTAACGTAAGAGTTTTAAACAAGTAAAGTCAACCAAACACACAAAAACTCCATCAAAATGGCATCAGTCGAAGAAGTCGCTAACTGCATTCGCTGCCTCGCCGCTGATATCGTTCAGGGCGCCAAGAGCGGTCACCCGGGCACCCCGATGGGCATGGCCCCCGTCGCCGCTATCCTGTGGGGCGAGGTGATGAAGTACAACAGCAAGGACTTTGCCTGGCCGGATCGCGACCGGTTCGTGCTGTCCAACGGTCACGGCTGCGCGCTTCAGTACGCCCTCGCGCACCTCGCTGGCTACGACATGTCCATGGATGACCTCAAGAAATTCCGCCAGATGGGCGCCAAGACACCAGGTCACCCCGAGCGCTTCCTCACGCCCAGCGTTGAGCTCACCACCGGACCTTTGGGCCAAGGTGTTGCGAACAGCGTGGGACTCGCGATCGCGGAGGCGCACCTCGCGGCGACATTCAACAAGCCCGATCTGAAGATTGTGGACCACCACACGTACGTGTTCTGCGGCGATGGCTGCCTGATGGAAGGCGTGTGCCTCGAGGCGACGTCCCTCGCCGGCCACCTCGGTCTCGACAAGCTCATCATCGTCTACGACAGCAACAAGATCTGCATTGACGGCTCCACCGACCTGTCCTTCACCGAGGACACCCGCAAGAAGTACGAGGCCATTGGCTTCCACGTGATTGAAGTCGCCAACGCCGATACTGACTACGACGGTCTGCGCGCGGCCTTCAAGGAGGCCAAGTCCGTCTCCGGCAAGCCCAAGCTCATCATCCAGTCGTCGACGATCGGCTTCGGTTCCAAGAACGCGGGCACGGAGAAGGTGCACGGTGCCCCGCTCGGTGATGAGGACATCGCCGCCATGAAGACCCGCTTCGGGCGCGACCCCACCAAGAAGTACGACGTCGAGGCCGGCGTGTACAACTACTTCGCGGACCACGTCGCCAAGTGCCAGGCCGAGCAGAAGGCCTGGACCGCACGCATGGCCGAGTACGCGCAGAAGTACCCCACCGAGGCCGCCGCCTTCACGGCGGCGGTCGCCGGCGAGCTGCCTGCGGGCTGGGACGCCAATCTGCCCACCAATGATAAGTCCATCGCCACCCGCAAGGCCAGCGAGAACTGCCTCGCCGCGCTCTTCCCCGCTATCCCCGCGCTCATGGGCGGCTCTGCCGATCTCACCCCGAGCAACCTGACCCGTCCCGCCTCGGCTAACCTCGTCGACTTCGAGCCGGGCCACTTCGAGGGCCGCTACCTCCGCTTCGGCGTTCGCGAGCACGCCGTTGGCGCAATCCTGAACGGCCTCGATGCCCACGGCGGCGTCATCCCCTTCGGTGCGACATTCCTCAACTTTGTGGGCTACGCGATCGGTGCGCTGCGTATCTCCGCCTTGTGCCACCACCGCGCTATTTGGGTGGCCACCCACGACAGCATTGGCCTCGGTGAGGACGGCCCGACTCACCAGCCGGTGGAGCTCGTGGCGGGTCTGCGTGCGATGCCGAATCTCGCCGTGTTCCGTCCATGCGATCAGAACGAGACGAGCGGTGCCTGGGCGTGTGCCATTGCCAACGCCCGTGGCCCTTCAGTCATTTGCCTGAGCCGCCAGAACACACAGCCGCAGCCGGCCTCGTCCATCGCCAACGTCAAGAAGGGCGCCTACGTGCTCAGCGGTGGCGACAAGCCCCAGCTCGTCATCGTGGCCAGCGGCAGCGAGGTGGAGCTGGCGGTTGAGGCGGCCAAGCAGCTCAGCGATGTGCGCGTGCAGGTTGTGTCGATGCCGTGCCAGGAGCTCTTCGACGCGCAGCCGGAGAGCTACCAGAAGACCGTCTTCCCCGAGGGCGTGCCTGTGGTGTCCGTGGAGCCCTACGTTGGCTTTGGTTGGGACAAGTACTCGCACGTGCACGTTGGCATGACCGGCTTCGGCGAGTCCGCCCCAGCGGGTGAGCTCTACAAGAAGTTTGGCATCACCGCTGACCACGTGGCGGAAGTTGGTCGCAAGCTCGTGACGCGCTTCCCCAACGGCACTGCCCCCCTCAAGATTGCCAAGCTGTAAAACACAACAACAAAAAAAAAACACAGAAGGAACAAAACGCATCGTCAGCTTGAAAAAAAAAAACGAAACAAGATATTCACTTCACGCAATCGCGCTTAGCGCCGAGAGAGCCGTCCTCCTATTCTCCCAATTTCTAATGGCTTCATCGGCAGTTGCACGAGCACACCCACACATAAAAAAAAAAAGGCAATATATTTATCTTCTCTACTGTAGCGGGGGGGCTTCCTCTGGCTCTCTCACTCTCTCGTGTCGTGGTTGTTGTTGGCGGTGATGTTATGTTTTTTCTTTTATCCACGTCACCGTATCGATGTTCTCTTGGGGTTTTCTGATATGCTGTTGTGTGCCGCACGTGTTGAATAAACACGGGCTGACTGCAAAGCGTCTTGTATCGTGGCACTCGGAAAAAAAAATGAAGGAAGCATTCAGATTTGAAGATGAGAAAAAGCACAGATTGACGGGAGAAAGAAACAGAAGCACACATCATCCCGGGACAGAAGCCAACAATGCATGGGGAAAAAAAAAAGACAGCGGAAAAAAGGGAAACCACAAGGAAAAAATGCCCTGTCTTCACGACACATACGAGAGTGTTTGTTATTTGTTTATTTCTCTTCGTGCTCGTGTGGCGCTAATGCACTTAGTGTTTAGGTCGCTTCTCTTCTTCTTCTCTTGTTCTTTATTTTGATTCTTTATTTTCTTATATGGCTCGTCTTTCTGTTTTTTTTTTGTGCTGGTTGTTGTGTATCTGGTGGGCTTCATCTCTGGAAGTGGCCTTTCCTCGTACCTCTCTCTCTCTTTTTTTCTTCTCCTCGTGGGACACAACAACATGCACCTCAAATCGTATTTTCGCAATTCGACAAAACATATTTAAAAAAAAAAAAAAAAGCACCGCAGATGTTTGTGCGTACATCTGCGGATATGCGCGCGCGTCTCAAAACGGAAGCGAGAGAGATAGAGAGAGGAGGAGAAGCTGAAATAAAATATGTTTCGAACCTTCTCTTCCTTCCAAGGCAAAGCTTTCCCGTCGATGGGAGTATCATTGCGAGGTGCACGGTGCGACGCACTGTGCTGCTTCGTGTTAGAGTCGTGCTTTTTTTTTTTTTTTTTTTTTTTTGGAGCCCATAAACCATCAGCATGGTAGTCAAAGTCTTTCCCATCCTTCACACACATCCTTTCACAATCATATTTCTCTATTCTTTCATTGTCTCTCACACTGTCTTCGCTGTTTCTTTTGCTGATGCTACTGTTGCAGTCTCTCACAACAAGATGGTCAGCATCAAGTGCGCTTCCCGCCGCAAGGCCCGCCGCGCCCACTTTCAGGCCCCCAGCCATGTGCGCCGCATTCTGATGAGCGCGCCTCTCTCCAAGGAGCTGCGCGCCAAGTACAACGTCCGCGCGATGCCCGTTCGCAAGGACGACGAGGTCATCGTCAAGCGTGGCACGTACAAGGGCCAGTCCGGCAAGGTCACGGCCTGCTACCGTCTCAAGTGGGTGATCCACATCGACAAGGTGTTCCGTGAGAAGGCCAACAGCACCACCGTGCCCGTCGGCATCCACCCCTCCAACGTCGAGATCACCAAGCTGCGCCTCTCCCACCACCGCAAGGCCATCCTTGAGCGCAAGGACCGCTCCACCAAGTCCGACAAGGGCAAGGGTAAGGTCACCTCTGCGGACAAGGCTATGCAGCAGATGGACTAGAGACGGCTGAGAGACTTTCCTTGAAATCGTTTTTCTTATTTTTCATTCCTTTACTCTACTCAAAACCCAAAAAAAAAAAAATGTATATATGAAAAGAAAAACGGACAGCAGAGCTGAGTAAAAGCAGAACTCAGACAGAAAGAGGAGAGAGAGAGAGAGCCATTCTCACAATCACACGTAGAAAAACTGATGCGCTTGTGCCACATCAGATTCACTTTCGCGTTGTGGCTGTGGTGTTTCTTATGATGATTTGCCAATGTGTGTCTGTCTGCACCTGCAAGAATAAGAGCAGGGCTGCACAAGCGCTCGCTTCCTCTCTCTCTCTCTCATATTTCCTCTTTTGATGCATGTACATCAAACACTCTGACTTGAAATGTAAAAAAAATGACTTAGCCTGCTTTTTTTTTTTTTTTTCAAGACGGAGCCGGTGACCAGGCTCCTTGCTTTCTTCCCTCTACACCTCTCAGAGTGCCACAAGACTCAGTTCTCCCTCCTCTTTCCTTTCGCTCCTCATACCGTTCGTTTCTCTCTTCGCAATGTGACGCGTAAAACAAAACAAAAAAAGCAAAAACAGCAAAAGGTTGTTCTGGTTGTGTTGTGGCCCTTCGCTCGCTTGTTTATATTCTCATTTTTTTTTTCAAAACAAACATACCATAGAAGAAAGCTGGTCCGGTGCGTAGCTGCACAGAGATTGCACAACACCTAATCTGAAGCATTTCTCACCTCTCTCTCTCTCTCCGTAGTTGCTCTTTTTTTTTTTTCTTTGCCAGATGTCGTCCCTCTCTAGCCCCAAGATTGAGCAACGATTTTACCAATGCTTCGGCGTTGATGCCTTTGGTCGCATGCAAGCACAGCGCGTCATGGATCCGTACCGCCGTGCTCGCGAACAATTGTTGCGCACCACCACTACTGCTGCTGCCGCCGCCGCCCCTGCCACGGTCTCCGCCAACACCGCCCTTTCTCTCTTCCCGTGTTGGTCATTCTTTCGCGATCGTCTTCCCGCGGCGCCACGCGATGAAACGCTCAAAGATCTTCTCCGACTCGGCGGTGTGCGTTGGTGCCTCAACCCTGGAGACGCCGCCACATCTCTCCAGGTAACAGAGACGGAGCAGTGGTCACCCAGCGAACTCGAGTACCGACATGATTACATTCAGTGGCTGTTTCCGCTGCGTGAAACCGGTGTAAACCCGTACGCGGCGCTGCTGACCGACCGTGATGTGCTGCAGCTCCGCGCAGATGGTGTGGCGATGGCTAGTGTGCTCTGTGCGTTCTCGGTCATGCTTCGTTTCTACGGCATGCGCATGACACTCTCGCACGCCCCGGCACCTCCATCGTCAGCGTCGTCAGCGTCATCGCTTCAAAGCGACCAGTCAGAGCCGGCGGAGAGCCGTCGCGAACGGGGGCAGCTCAACGCCACTGGAGATCCCACAGCCAGTCACAGCCTCGACCAGTTCTACACCGCCACGTTTTGCCGCTCACCTCATCGCGAGGAGCAAGCCGCGCAGTACTTGAACCTGTGCCGCCATGGACACAACTACCTGCGCATTAGTCGCATTCTTCAATTTCTAGGTGAGGTCGGGCTGGAGCCGCTCAAGGTGGGTTGGCTACGCTTTCTTGCACGTGAAGTCCTCGTGCCAGACTGTTTGGTCCACGAGGCGAGTGAGGGCGAGGCGGCGGGGCCAATGCCACCCCTAGCACCGTGTGAAGCCAGCCTGGCCACGTTTTGGATAGAGACGCCGTACGACGCGCAGGTCCGAGAGAAGCTCAAGGCGGATGCACTCGAGCTGCTTGCGCAGGTGGATGCTGTGCTGGGGTCAGATCAGGCGACGGCGAAGCGCGCTCTCCCGTGGGCTGTTCGTGGTCGTGGTGGGAAGGGCCCGGTTGTGCGCACGGCGCCATTCTCGTTACCGGCTGACACGCCTGTTCAGGCGCTGCCATTCTTTGTAAAGGTCGCCTCCACCTCACCGTGTGCTGAACGGCCTGGTGCCAGCGCGGCACGCTCACCTTCACGGCTGAAGCGAGCGCGGAACTCGTGACGCATTCTGCTGATTGCTGTGACTGCTTCTCCCCCCCCCCTTTTTGTTTTTGTTTTTGCTTCTCTCCATTTTTTTTTTTTTCGTTTCTCTCTCTCCTGTTTCTGCGAGTCTCTTGACCAGGGATGGAACAGATGAATACGAAAACAAAAAGTACATACCTACAAAAAAAAAATCTCTCTCTCTCTTTCTCTCCGATCGATTCAGGGGCTACATCTCACACTGTGTTGTCGTGCGCCTATACACGGTCGCTCTCTCTATCTCCTTCGTCAACGCATTCCACGCCTCACTCCCATTCCCCCCCCCCCCATTCCTCTTCTTCCTCCTCCAATTCAATCTTTAAACGCGTGTATTATTGCTCTTCCATCCAAGTTTACGCGTGGTGTTCTGTCCCTCACATACAAACTTTCTGCGAGCGAGTGCCATGTTTCGTCTCATCACACGTCGTCTCGCACAGTACAGCGCAGCCGATATCGAAAAAAAGCTGTTAGCAAGTGCGGTTTTGCAGCCTGTGCTCAATGTGCAGGTGCTCGACCAGAGCGGAGGATGCGGCAGCTTCTTCAATATCACCATTGCCTCTCCAGTTTTCGAGGGCAAGCCCCTCATTCAACAGCACCGCCTAGTCAACCAGGCACTGAAGGAGGAGATCAAGGAGATCCACGGCTTCACACTCACTACCAAGACAAACTGAATCGTAGCCGCAGGCGTTTTTTTTCCCCCTTTTGTGTGTGTGTGTGTGCGTGGTGCTTGCCATTTGTCTTCTCACAGGTCTTCTCTCTCTCTCAAGCGCACTGTTTCACTCAACTGTGTCTGAGAGCTGGCTGAACTATTTCTCGCGTAAGCATATATATATATACATACATAAATAGGGGATGTACAGGAAAGGGGGAACAATCAACTTCCTCATGCGTTCTTCACTGCATTCAATGTGAGCGAAGCATGGACCACATCAATTTGGTGTTGATACGTCGGGTCACGGCGCGAAAGAAGGTAGGAGAAGGATGATAGTCCCAGCTCCAACCCCCTGGAATGATCCGCACCCCCCCCCCCCCCTCCTTCTTTCCATGGCAGACGCAGCTGTCAGCCTCTACTGTACACTCAATAGCAGCATGCTGCTTCATCAGTACTACTAGGACGACGACGGCCGAGACTTCACAAAATGAAACTGCAACCTCTTCCCCCATCTTCCCTATCTATTATCACACTACTGCAAAAAGAAACGAAGAAGAAGAAGAAACAAAAAAAAACAGCACAAGAGGCGCACACGCACACACATACGTACGTACGTACATACACACCCACGCAGATCCGTATTGCAACGTGTGCTTGTTTGATGGAGGCATTGACGAGCGCCTCTCTCGCACGATCTGACACGGCAGCCGCGCACGCGCCTGGCACAGACGCACATTTTGTCGAACCCACACTTCTGCCTGTAGAAGGTGGCGAGCAGCAGGATGAAGAGCAAGGCGTAGCGAAAGACGATGTGGAGGACGACTGCGGGCCGTCGTTTTTCGAAGAAGAGGCGGAATGCCGCGATTTATTAGCACGTGTCGCGACCATGCTGCCTGCCGATCGCACCACATTGCTGCCCCCCATTGGTCACGCACCGGACGGGGCGGCCGCGCTGCTTGAGGTCAAGTTCGCTGGTATTCTCGAGCGCTACCAAGAAAACGCCTATCTTCTGCATCCCTACTTGGGGGACCTGATGCAGCCTCTCGTGGCACTGCTCCTGCGTTACCTGCCCTCTGCCGAGGAGTGGTGGAGCCAACCAGAGACAGCGACGACAATGACGGCGAGGGATGAGGAGGGCGACACTGAAGAAGAAGACCGACGCTTCGTCGTGGAGGCGAATGCATTGGGTCAGAATTTTGATATGTTCGACGCCGACGCGCCGAAAAACGCGCTTCACCTAGTCTGTCGTGCAATCTACTTTATTGTCAAGACCGCACGCGAGAAGTCGTGCACCAGCTACTTCCCCAACGATACGAAGCACTACGAGGACGTCTTCTACGCGCTGCAGCACTGGAAATCTGACCCGGCCTGCCAGCGCGAGTGGGAGGTGCGGTACTGCCTGCTGCTGTGGCTCTCCAACCTTGTGCTCGTTCCTTTCAACCTCAACCTCATCGACACCCATCTCTCGCAAGCCGACGCGGACAGCTCTCGCACAGCGACCACCGCATCGTCCTCCACGTCCTTGTCGGACGCGCTCTTGGTGACCGCGGTGGGGTTCCTCGCAGACACTTCCAAGTGCCGCGACGGCGCCGCGCTGCTGACGGCACGGCTGCTCACACGCCCAGACAGCCGCCGACACCGCGATCACTTCTTCCGCTACGCGAACCACATTTTATCCAATCCGAATCGTGACGAAGTCCGACCAACTTGTCTGGGGACAAGGACTGATGGCGCTGCGGCAGCTACGTCCTCTCCACCTGAGACGCTCGTCGCG
This sequence comes from Wallacemonas sp. 195SL, assembly GCA_030849605.1. Taxonomy (NCBI): domain Eukaryota; phylum Euglenozoa; class Kinetoplastea; order Trypanosomatida; family Trypanosomatidae; genus Wallacemonas; species Wallacemonas sp. 195SL. The sequence goes on along the minus strand of JASANS010002374.1, from coordinate 63,941 downwards.
AAGCTAGAGGCGGCGACCGCTGACTGCCACGCGGCCTTCCTCTTCCCCGGCATCCTTCTCTCCGTCGCCAAGACGCTGAAGCTCGGTAAGCGGGAGGAGCTCGTGGTCTACACCAGCTCCGGTCTTCTCGGACACGTGGCGGCGCTCTTTCGGGCACGCACATCGGATGCGCTGCTTTGCAAAGCGGCGATCAAGGTCACGCAGCGACTCGTGCTCACGATGCTGCGCAAAACGTCCGCCAACTGGCGGTATCAGCGTCACGTGGTCTCGCTCAGCGCAAATTTGACCACCGTGCGTCCGGAAGTCGACGGACACGCCGCACCCGTCACATCCGTTGCCGAGGGCAAGGCGGCCGAGGACGACGAAGATGTGATTGAAGGGGACGAAGAGGCACTGGAGGAGGGCATCGGTGCCTTACTGGAGGCCATCGCGCACAAGGACACCATCGTGCGCTGGAGCGCCGCAAAAGGCATCGGCCGCGTGTGTGCCCGCCTGCCCGTGGCGATGGCAGAGGAGGTCATCGAGGCTCTCATTGGTGATGCCTTCAGCAGCGCCTATAACGACAGCCAGTGGCACGGCGGCCTGCTCGCCTTGGCGGAGCTGTGCCGACGAAGCATGATGAGCGCGGAGCAGCTTCCGCAGGTGGTGCAGATCATCGCGCGTGGCCTGGCCTTCGACTTGAGCAAGGGCACGTACAGCGTCGGGTCGCACGTGCGGGATGCGGCGTGCTACGTCTGCTGGTCCATTGCCCGGGCGTACGACGCGCAGGACCTCGAGGCGCACGTGCACGGTCTGAGCGCCAGTCTCGTCATCACGGCTCTATTTGATCGGGAGGTCAACGTGCGGCGGGCAGCGGCGGCGGCGTTTCAAGAGTGCGTCGGTCGCCTTGGCAATTTTCCCGATGGCATTGATCTGGTCACGACGATGGACTTTTTCTCCCTCGCGTCGCTGAAAAACGCGTACGAGGTCGTTGCGCCGCGTGTGGCGGTGTACGCGGCGTACCGCTCGCGCATGCTGAAGGCCATCGTGGACGTGAAGTTCCTTCACTGGGACCGCCGTGTGCGAGAGGAGGCGGCGGTGGTCTTGGGTGCGATGGCGCCGCTGGAAGACGCGTCAACGCTCAAGGCGATGGTGCTGCCGACGCTGCTGGCGCGTGTGGTGGATAACACCGTGGCGGCACGGCACAGCGCGATTCTGGGGCTGGCTGCGCTGGTCGCCAACCTCCCCGCTGCGAGTTGGACAGTGGAGGAGCGACAGGCACTCGCAGAGGTGCTGCCCCGCGTGGACGCCGCCCGGCTATTCCGCTCGCGTGGTGGCGAGTTTATTCGTGACGCCATGTGTCGTCTGCTCCGTGCTTTTGCGGAGGTCAACTTTTCTCTGCCAGAGGCGGTGACGGTGACCAAAGTGAGTGGCGCCACAGCCAAGGCCAAGACCCTCGGCCGCTGCCAAGAGTTCCTCGAGGAGACGTGGAAGAACCTGCTGGAGTGGCTCCAGCTCTCCGCTGCAGACACGTTCTGTGCCTTTGCGAACACCTACTACACCTCTTTTCAAGCGCCGTTTCACGACAAGGTGATGGCGAAGATGCTGGCGGGGTGCACCGCCGACAAGTCACCGATGGAGCGACGCGGCTTTTTGCTGGCGATGGGTGGCCTGCCTGTGTCGCTTCTGTGCGCGCCTGTCCCTCAAGCTGAAGGCACCGAGGAGGCCGCGAAGGAGATCGACAGCGGCAGTAGTAGTAGTGGCAACCACCTCATCTATGCGGATGTGGTGCGCGATGCCTTGTGCCGAGGCTGTCTGCTGGACGCTGACGAGGACCCAAAGCTCGCGGACGCAGAAGGTCGTCGCAACGCCGTCCGCTCCCTTGGCGGCTTCTTCACGCGTGTGCCGCTCACTGCCAGCGCCATCACGCCACAAGCGTACGCGGCGGCTGTGGCCACACTTTTGGCTGCGCTGAACGACTACGCCGTGGACACACGCGGTGATGTTGGCTCGTTTGTTCGGCTGGCCGTGCTCCAAGTGCTGCCCACGGTACTCTTGTTTGGCTGCCAAGACGAACGTCCACTGCTGGCGCCTGACACAGCTAAACGCGCGCTGCAAGGGGTGGTCAAGGCCGCCATGGAGAAGCTTGATCGTGTGCGGCGCGCGGCCGGGCTTGCACTGTGCACGCTTCTGGTTCAAAACGGAGAAGTATTCATGGCGCGAGCGTGCGGTAGTCGTGAAGCCGAAGGCGCGGATGACGTGGCGAAGCGTAGCCGTGCAGACCAGACCGCTCTCATCGCGCTCAGGCAGTTTCTGTCCTCACCGCAGGCCAAGACAATTGAGTGGGCATCCCCAGCGCAAGTCTTCCCGTCTCTTGCACCGCTGCTGCTCACGGCACCGTGCGCGGACACGTTTGGCCTCGCCGCGATGGAAGGTCTTGTCGTGTCTGCCGGCGACGTATCCGGGCATGTGCGCGATCCGGCGGTGCAAGCACTCCTCGCCATCGCACGCAGCGCTGACGCAGCAGAGGCAGAGGCCACTCAGGTGCGTCTCTCCTCGTACATGGTGACCATCGCAAACAAGTATGTTCACTGTGAGCGTGTACTCGTGCCGCTCTCTCGTACCGTCGATGTGTGCTTGAATCAAGGCATCTTCCACGATCGCTGGCACGCGGACATGGTCGACGTTCTTCGGCACGAGCTGAAGTACTACGCGCTCAACATCACCGTCCTGCTACCCCTTGTTGCCGTCTTGACTAGCTTGTGCCGCAGCACAAACGTGGCTGCCCGCACGTCGGCGTGGGCATTGACACTGACGATGATCGCCAGCCGCTACCCGAAGGTGCGCCAGAAAGTGGGGACCGACTTCTACACGTCGCTGCTCGTCTTGTCGTCCGCATCGTCCACCACGACACCAGAGGAAGAAGAGAGCGAGGTGGGTGGTCAGAGAGGTCCTACCGTGGAGGAGTATCAAGATGCAATGGCGCGTCTCTTGGAGACGCAGTGGGATGGAACCGATGCGGCGATTATTCGCACCGCACGCGACGCCTTGTACGGTGTGCTGCACATTGTACCGCCCTCTGCGGCCGCCGCGAAGGTCACCGCCAACGACAACAACGAGATGAGTGGCCAAGCCAAGAAGGGTCCGCGCGGTGCTGTGGCGTCGTCCTACATGTCGCTTGTACGTGAAACTGGGTACTAGCCTCCCCTCACACTCCAGTGAGCGAGGGCTTCGAATAAACAACAGAAGAGAAAAGTAAGCAATGACGTAAATTTTGTCAAGATGTTACTCACGATTGTCTCTCTTTGTTGTTGTGGTTGCTGTTGTTCGGCTCTCTCTCTCTCCTCGATATCTTTGATGTGTCTGTGTGGCTCGATCATCCGAATCAGCAGCATCTCTGGGCAGCACAACGAGAGAAGAGAGACAGTACGCTGCGTGCTTAAGCGCCAACCAAAAAAAATGCAATCAGAACAACAACAACAGGTATCAGAGAATAGATATGCTCTCACTCGACACGTGCTGCATAGCACCTCTCGCGTTTCTGAACACGTTGGGGACAACACGTCTCTGTACACACAGGCAAAGGAGTGCCCAGAACAGGCTGATGAAGACAGAGATGGGAGACACGATACGCTGCTCAGCAGGAAAGTTGATGTGTATTAGAGCACTCACCTCTCTCGTTTTCTCATGTTGCTGTCTGTTTTTTTTTTTTTTGGGTCCTCGCCCCCCCCCCCCCCTCTAGCAATTCACATGATACCATCTCTCATCTCTCGCTACCTGTCCGGCTCTTACGTTTCTCCTCCGCTGACCACAACAACGTGTAATAATTCCTACTGCTCAAAAAGGGAATGACAACCAACACGGACGTGCTCATTTCCATTCTTCAGGGAGGCGGCACCACCGCATCTCGCCCGGCAGCGTCATCCCAACTCGGTTCTACATGGCGGCGGCAGCCAAGCCACTTTATCGCCGCGAGCGATCTTCAATCAACAAATGTACGACTCCACATCATCAGTGTCGAGATGTGCGAGACGGACCTCGTCGACGCGGCCTCCTTGACAGGCGCTCCCTCAGAGGAGGAACCAGCTCCGGCGATGATGGTCGCGTTTCAGCTTGGCTATCTCGGAGAGCCCCTCACCCCGGTGATGTACTCACCTGTGTGTGCAGGCGAGCGCCGTGAAACGAGAGATGCAGACGTGGTCAAGACTCACGTACATGAGCGTGAGAGCGAAAGCGAAAATGAAACTGTGTCAGCCGCGACGCCTATTTCTCTGCCGTCTTCATCGACTCGGCCGCCGCCCCGGCTCGTGTCGTGGACTGTGAATGCGTGGGTTGAGCTCCCCCTCGCCCTCAGCGATATTCCTCTTGATGCCGTGGTGACGTGCCGTGTACTTGCGGCGACGGCAGAGAGAAGCAGGTGCGATGGCTGCTCAGCGCCGCCGCCGCGGTGCGCTGTGGGCGGTGTCACGGATACGATGTGGGCTGAATGCGGCACCGCCCAATTTTACCTCTTCACCCCGGCCGGTGAGCTGCGCGTTGGCACGCACGGCTACGCTATTCAAGCCGCTAGGCACCCACACGAAAAGGAGAAGAAGCGCGAGGCCACGCCCGAGTCGGGCACAGCGCGTGACGCAGACTTTCAGAGCACCTCCGCGCCACCGCAGCGCTCCTCACAATTGCTTCACACAGGTCGGCTGCAGAGCATCCCATGGCTGGACCTCGTGACGGAGCAGCACCTCAGTCGAAACACCCCATGGGCGTCACCGACTCGCGCGTGCACCGGCTCAGCCGCGACGGCGTCATCGCAGATGGCCATTGGTCAGCTCTGTGTCGCCTTTCCTGTTACTAGTCATCGCCTGCCCGTGCTGTATGTGCCTCTGCTTGCAGACACTGGGACAGGCATCAACAACGGCAACAACAACAACAACTGCGACAGTAGCTGGCCGTCCTCCGCGGCACGTGCGGCTGCCTTTTCTCCGACCATCTTTCGTCCATTCGTGGAGCACTACGCCGATGTGCATCACCACGGCTGGAGCGAGTCCATCGCCACCTTGCAGGCCCGCTCGCTCTTCTTGGCCTACAACGCATCCGCGTTGCCGGACTACAAGGACCGGCAGCGTCTGGCCGCACTGCTGCAGCGCCCGCCTATTCAAATCGAGCCGATGCGTGTGCAGGACGCGCTGCTGCTTTGGCAGTACAGGGAGTTCATTCGCCACGACTCGCGCTACTTTTTGCCCTTCATGCGTAGTGTGGCGTGGACGTCATCGCAGCCCTCATCAGGGGAGCGTCGTGTCGCGGAGAAGCTTATCCCGCTGTGGAAGCCGATCGGCTTCGCCGATGTACTGGCCTGTCTGTCGTACGAGTTCCGTGGCGTGCATTCTATTCGAGCCTACGCGGTGCGTCTCCTCGCGCAGGAATCCGACGCCCGCCTCACGCGCTTTGCCGTGCCGCTGCTGCAATCGATACCGCTTGACGACCCTGCGGAAGACGAGCTCGGTGCCTTTTTGATTCAGCGCAGTGTGCACTGCTGGGAGCTCTGCAGCGCGCTTTTCTGGGCCGTCACCGTTGAGGCCGCAGAGGAGCAGCAGCAGCAGCAGCGCACGCGACCTGTCGCCGGCCCAGCCGGGGTTGGGCCCGAGTGTCCCTTCACCGCGTGGCGTGAACGGCAGCAGCAGGCCCTCGTGCAGTATCAGCCGTACTTTATCGCCCTTCTCCGGCAAGAGCAGCGCGCTCACCGTTGGCTGAGAGCCTTGGCGGAGTACGTGGAAAAGTCCGGTGGTGACCGAACCTTCAAAATAGAAGTTGGCCAGAGGCTTATTGAAAAGCGGGCCTGTGGACTCAAGGCCCTCTTCGCAGCGCACGACGACAAGGACGACCCCCGTGGTGCAAGTACCGCCAGCGCTGGTAGCAGCCAGCTGCCAGACACACACGTGCCCTTGACCGCCCGTCTCCCGTACGCCCCCATCACCTTTCCCACGCACCCTGCCATCGCCGTGCACGGTGTTGTGCCGCAGTCTTTCTTCATGTTCAAGAGCGCGACGTTACCTTTTCAGGTCAGCCTGGTCGCCCAGCGCCTCGCCTTCCCCCACGACTCCCTCATCACCGCACACGCACCAGCTGAAGACACCGACAAATCTGACGGCGATGAGAGTCGTGGAGGCACAGTCGCAACCCTCGTGCACCGTCCACTCGCCATGCCCGCCCGGGATGACAGCAGCCGTACCCCCAATCGTGACGTCGGCTCCTCCTCCTCCTTCCCGCTACCACCACCACCACACAAAACGTTCTTCATGTCACTCATGTACAAGTGGAATGACGACGTTCGGCAAGACCAGCTCGTGCTTCAGCTCATCGCGCTCATCGATGCCGTGCTGCGGCTAGATGGCCTTGATTTGTGCCTGACACCTTATGCGGTGGTGGCGACAGGGGCGCGCGAGGGGCTGATTGAAATTGTGCCCGACGTGGTGACGTTTCAAAGCGTGCAGCGCGATGTGCGCGGCTACCTTCGCCGCTTCCACCGCACTCCAGAAAGCCTTGAGCGGGCGATGGAGCGGTATGTGCAGAGCTTCGCTGGTTACTCCATCATCACGTTCGTGCTCGGCATTGGGGACCGTCACTTGGAGAACATTCTCCTCGCGCAGGACGGGCGGCTGCTGCACATTGACTTTGCCTACATGCTCGGCTTCGACCCCAAACCATTCGCACCCCCGATGAAGATCAACGCGGAGATGATCGAGGCCCTTGGTGGTCCACAGAGCCGCGGCTACTCTGCATTTCGCTCTTACTGTTGCAGCGCCTACCACACCCTGCGCAAGCACGCCGCGCTGCTGCTTCACACGATGCAGCTCATGGTGTTTGCCAATGGTATGCCACAGCTCACCGGCTCCGCGCAGCCGCTGGCGCGCGGTGTGTCGCCGGCCTCCCCGAGTTCGCGGGCAGCTCCACCAGCGGCGACAACGACAACGACGACGACAACGACGTCCCCGGCTGCCGCGTTGGCGCAGGACCCCCGTGCGAGCCTGCTCAAGGTGCAGGAGAAGCTGCGGCTCGACCTCACAAACGCACTTGCCACACAGTTCCTTCAGAACGTCATGGCTGACAGCGTAGGCTCGCTCTTCACGAATTTGTGGGATGCACTGCACGCCGCCGCCCAGGCCACACGTGCGTGACGGCACGTGGGAGTGATTTCTCATGCACGGCTGTGTGTATAGCGATTGCCTCTGCAACACTGTTTGCTTTTCCTTTTTTTTTTGTTTTGTTCTCAACACTGATCAATGCAAACAAACAAACAAACACATAAAGCGTCTTCATGCGTATTCGTGTTGATCAATGACGTAGAGAATTCACCACTGCAGCAAAATCCACAGCAAACAAAAAAAAATCAGGTGTGTGTGCGTGCTTAGTCACACATGTCCTCATCTCCGCAACTTGTGTCTTCCTCTCCTTCTTCATCTCTCGCCCACTCATTCACTCACTCTGTCCCTCCTTTCCTCCTCAACCTGCTTGCTCTCTCTCCACGTGCCGACCGCGCATGCCATGAAGAATTCGCTGCAGACAAAGAAGTGCAGCTCCTTCTTCCCATTTCCCTTGTTTTGTTTGCTTTCCTGTTGTGGCTGTTTGATTTCTTGTATTGATACTTTTTTTTTTTTTTACACGCGTGCCATTATTTTTATTCTTGGTGGTGCGACTAAGCAGCAACGAAAACAAAAAAGAGAGCTTTTGTTGTTGTTGTTGTTTATTTGTGTGTGCCCGCGCGTTATTTCGACAATGAAGCGCACCGCGGATGGCGATGCAGTCGATGCTTTTGACCCCCAGGCCTGCTTTCACCGAGAAGTCCTCATTGCTGAGCAGTGGGCAACGATTCGCAATGATTTCCTCGCCGCCCTGAACAGCCAGCCGCGCGTGGTGATCTGGAAAGAGCCGCGAAAACTGTGGCGGTATAGTCAAGAAGCACTTGGCAAGTGGATCCTCTCACAAATTGCACGGGTGCCGCCCGAGGAGGACATGCGCTCCGTCTTCTTCTTCCCCTCTGCGTCGTTATTCGGCGCCATTCCTGCTGCCAAGCGGAGCTCTGGAAAGATGTCCTACGATGAACAGCTCCTGAGGGACCTCACCATGAAGAGCAACGGTGTCGATGAGCCAAGGGCGATTGATGCTATTCAGCAAATTGTTGCCACATTCGACCTGGCGAAGCGCTGTGCAGCGGCACACGACGCCATCGCTGAGCGCATGCAGCAGCGCGTGAGTTCGGAGGGCACGTACAAGCCACGCGTTCGCCGTCTGGAGCCCGACGACGAAGCCCGCACGCCTGGACAAAAACGCATTCACGGACCTCTGATCGAGATCACCGTCGACGCCTCGCGGCAGACAGGGCAAGCAAGAAGCAGCGGTCGCGGCCGCGCTGGTCCGCGTGTGAGTGCCTCTGTTCCTCTGGCTGCCTGGGAGAAGCTCTTGCGCACGTACGCGCACTTCTCCGCCGAGGACGAGGCCGCCCGCTACCCCAATATGCCCCGCACCACACTCGCCGAGTACCGCGCAGCCGCCGTGGTGCTCCGCTACGAAGCCACGCTCAGCACCGGTTCGCTGCAGCTCTGTGCGGACACCTCTCTCAAACAGCATCTGCACGCGGCGGGGTACCATGTCATGGACTTGTGCGCCTCCCCGATCAACGCCTACATGGGAGGCCCGCGGCCAGGGGTGTTTGCTGCCACCAGTAGCAGCAGCAGACCGACAGAAGCCGCCAGCGACGCCGCGCCATCGCCGCTGCCGATTGACGCCTCTCGTGTGTCAAGTCTGGAGGAGGAGGTGGAGAATTCCAATCGCTTCTGCTCAGCCTTTTATGACGTGGACCGTTTCTTCGGTAGTCTTGGTAGTGCGCTGCACGTCGATCCCATCGCCCTCTACCGCGATGCGACCGTCAACAGCGGTGCACGGCCTCTGCTCCTCACACTCGATGTGCCCTATGATGAAGATCTCTGCGAGGAGCTGTTCCAGAAGCTTGTTCGCGATATGAAGCGCCAGGAGGAGGTCGGGCACGCTGCCCAGGGCGGTGAACAACGCGCGTCCTCCGCCGCTGCGTCGCCGGTGCACGTGGACTACGTGTTGGTGCTGCCCATCTGGTGGGACGTACCCTTTCCCATCCAGAAGCACTACTTCACGGATGCCGAAGAGCCGGGCAGTGCGGAGGAGGCGAGCATGGTGAAGGCCGTCGTGGCGGACCGCACCAAGGCGCTGACGGAGGGCTACAAGGTGCCCTATACCTGGCCTGAGGACCTTGGCCGCGCCTGCACGCGCTGGGCCTGCTTCGATGGCCTCTTCGTCGGTGGGCAGTACAGCTACTTCTGCACCAACACGAATCGTTGGTTGCGGGGGGTGACCGCGACGGAGGTGATCGCACTCGCTCAGCCCACACACACAATGCTTCACGAGGCACTCAAGACGTACTACGGCCGCGTGTAAGGTTCACGTTGGTGAGTGCTTTGGCGTGACGGGCCACATTGTTTCATTATTCGTCGTGTGTGTGTTTGTTTGTGTGGGTAGCATCAGCTCACCACCACACAAACACACACACATTTACTGCTCGTAAATGCACATCATAACAACATCGAAACAAAACAAAAAAACGAGGAAGTTTTCACCGCATGCCACCTTGACAAGATGTGTTTTCTCTCTCACATCGGTTTTTCATCTTCTCATGTGTGCCTCGACTCCTTGTGGATTCGTCACTGTAGATGCCACGCTTGTGTTTTTGTGTGCCACCACTGGCTTCTTATTGACACGTGCGGGGCTCTTTTCTGTGCACATTTTTTTTTCCCCTTCTGCCTCTGCGTAACCATTTACCTTTTCCCGTTCTCTGTCTCTCCGTGTCTCCCTTCCTCAAACACCTTACACGCGCACCCCTCAAATGGCCACTGCTCTCTTTGCTATCAAAAAAAAAATGAGAACAAAGCTTAACGACGAACATCGCGACCGATAACACATCACACAATGGCTTTTCTGACGTTTAACTCGGGTGCTGAGCTGGTCGTGTTCATCACCAGTATGCTGGTCGGCATCAGCATGATTATGGGTGTCAACGCCGTCAACTCAGCTCCGGGCTTTATGCTTGAGTACTACAAGTACATTTACCAAGATGAAAACGCGGTTCCCAAGAATCCAAGTGCGTGGACGAATATCCTGACCATCTACACCGTCGTCACGCAGGTCACGCAGATGCTCCTCGAGCCGACCAATCTAACCAAGTTCCTGCAGCGCTTCTCTCTCGTCTCTCGCCTCGTCTTCTCGAGTCTGCTGATGCTAGCGGAACTGTTGGTGATTGTCATTATGCCTCACACGTGCCGAAGCGAGACCGCGGCCCTCACTGGGCTCATCTTAGCCGGCTTCATCGGCGGAATCGGTCGCGCCTACTTTGAGAACACGAGCTACGCCCTCTACGGCGCATTCCCATCCAAATACCTTACCGGGGTCATGATCGGCGTGCCCCTCTCTGGAGCTATAGTGTCTGTTCTTCAGATCATTCTCCTTGCAGCGATGCCGTACACGTACGCGTCCTTGCTTGATCAGTCGGTCATTTACTTCGCCATCTCGATCGGGCTCATCGCGCTGACGGTGATCGCCGTTGTGCTGCTCATCGTGAACCCGTTTGCCAAGCGCTTCGTCGCGGAGTTCCGCTCACACTGCAGTCCTCTCCACAACATCTACCGTCCTGCTGAGCGCGGCACGGTGAGTGACCCTCGTGTCGCAGCGGGTGCGCCGCTGACCCTGAGCGAGGACGACGGCGATGTGGACGTGGCGATGAACGAGCCGGCGGAGGGTTATGTCGCAGATTTGGAACCGCTGAATGACAACGAGGACGTCGACGATAGCGTGCTGCCAGTCTCGCAAGTAGCGGCGACTCAGAAGGAGCTGGCGCTGCACGAGGACGACACCGTGCAGGAGGTTCAACTCGCCACTTCTGCGGAGCTTCTCCAGCAGGTGCGTGTGTGGCCGGTGATCCAAAAGGTGTATCCGATGATGATTGCGTGCTTCCTGACGTTCGTGGTGACGTATCTCATGTACCCCGGCATTCTCATCGCCGTGGACAGCACCGACAACTGGTTCATCACGCTCATCATGGCGGTGTACAACTTCGGCGATCTCATCGGGCGGCTCCTGTCCATGTGGAAGACGTTATGGCCACCTCGCGCCGTGCTCCTCATCGCGTCTATCGTGCGCATCATCTTTATCCCGCTTCTTATGCTCTGCGCGTTCCACAAGATTCCGTCGCAGGCAGCCGCGTACGTGTTTACCATCTTGATGGGTCTAAGCAACGGCTTTGTGGGCACGCTGACGATGGTGTACAGCCCAGAGACGGCTGGCCTTGTGACGTACGGTGAGCGCATCGTTGCAGGCCAGCTAACCGGTGTGTGTCTCCTCGTGGGATGCGCTGTCGGCGGTCTTCTGCAGCTCGCTGTTGTTCTCGGTGTGAACTAGTGGCTGACATGAGCATTTTCTCTGTTTTTTTTTTCTTTTCTGTTCTGTTCTCTCTCTCCCCCTCCCCCCTTTTTCTCGTCCGCGTTGTTGTTTTCTCTTCTTCACTTAACTTTATTTTGTTGTTGAATATTCCACAGGCACACTAGAAAACTCTTTCTCTCTCTCTCCCTCTCTGCACCGTATTGCTGGCCAGTGAATTCTCGTGCACGCGGATCTCCTTCAATTCGATGTTCCTCTGTTTGTTTGTTTGGTTTCCTCACCTTCGTCACCACATTTGAGCTGCAATTGACTGCTACCTTCTTTTGTGGATAATGCGTTGCTGTTGGGTTTGCTTTTAATCATTGAGATTGGGAAGATAAAAAAAAAAACTTGTGCGGAAGCGTGCGCGTCAGCAGAGAGAGAGAGAGAGAGAAAATGACAGTGAAGACCATCACAAGCACTGCTATTGCTGTTCTTTCAGTTCGCAGTTGTTGCCGTCTTGCTGTTTGGTGGCTTGAGCAGCCACCACGTCGATGTCACTCCGAAGATTAAATGTGTAGCCTTCTTGTTAATGTGATCTGTCCATTATCAAGTTTTTTTTATTTTTTTTTCCTCTCGGTAGACTTTCAGTTAAACAGTTCCCTGCGGACATGTTGATTGCTACCGCACGCGCGCTGCCCTCCTATTGAATTGGAGGTGTCTGAGTCCCGATGGTCCACAAAGAATTGAGAAGAACTGTTCTCTTTTTTTTTTCTTTTTCTCTTCTGTGTTCACCACTAATGATTGCGCTTTTTTTTTTTTTTAATAGTATGGCTACCCGCTTGCTCTGTTTTTTTTTTTCTTTTTCGTCATCCTCTCGTCGTCCCCCCACCCCTCTTCTTTTTTTTTTTTTACTCAAGTTTTATATTCAGGTCGCATTGACGTGACTCTATTGAGTGTTTTGCTCTTTTTTTTTTTTCTTCGACTCCTGCGTTCATCGCCACTGACGTTTGTACCAGAAATTTAAAACCTTCTTTAAAACAACAACAACAAAAAAAAAAGCGCATCTCTAATTCAATTCTGTCTCAATGACAGAGGTACTGCTCTGATGCTTACAACGTATCAGCGTAGGCCACAGTGACGACGACGCACCTCTGGCGGTGCCTGCAGGCAATCACACTTGTATTCATATTCACATTTTTTTTCCTTCCTCTTCTTTGTAATATCTACTAGCTGACTGAACAAAAAAAAAAGTGGAATCCCTCACGTGGTAAATTAAATCGGGTGATAGCTCTTCACTTTCCTTTTTTTTTCTTCTTCTCTTCTTCCCTATCACACTTCAACCACCACAATGGGCCGCACCGCCTTCTACACGCAGGCTCAGTATGACAATCACACAGCGCTCATCAGAAAAGAGGATGCCGCACGTGTTCGAGGGATCATTCGCGAGCGAGACCTGCCAGAGGCACAGCGGGCTGAGGAGGCACGCATTGAGCAGTTTCGCGCGAGCGAACGGGCCGCCGTCGAGGCGCGCCAGACCGAGGAGGAGGAGCTGAACGCGGCGATTGAACGTCGCAAGAACCGTGATGAGCGTGTGCGGCTCCAGCAGAGCCAGCGGAGAGGCAGCAATAGTGCCCCCAAGCACATCACAGCGACGGAGCGTGCCGCGGCGAAACACCGCACGGCCCGCATAATGGAGCTCTCCAAGCCCAAGGCGCACGGTGACGCCATGTACGGCAGTGGCACGTACGGCTACGTCATGCACCAGCACGGACACGGCGTTGTCTTTCCTGAAGGCCGCAACGGGGCGCCGTACTGCCCTGGTGTCGATCGCCACCGCATCGTGCCAGCTCGCCCCAATCTAGCCAGCGCGACGCCGCCGTGGGTGGGCAGTTACAGCTCACACCATGGTGCCCGCTGCGAGGCCAGTCAAAAGAAAGACGCCCAGGCCGAGGCGCAGTACTACCTATCTGCCTCCAAACGGTCTGCACAAGAACGCCAGGCCAGGCATGCTGCCATCGACGAGATGGAGGCCAATCAGCAGCGTGACTCGGCATCGGCAGCAGACGCAGAGGCAACAGCTGCGCTGAGGTCAGAAGAAGACCCGGCCAACGCGCACGTGCGGTTCGCCACATCGGGCCATCTGGCCGAGGACGTCTACGATGACGACGACGACGTCCCTTCTCTCTTCAGCCACACCTCCTCCAACGGCGCGGTGGCAGACACGGGCTGCCAGCACATGGGGCTCCAATCAACCAAGCCGGACGTGGCACGGCACCTCGCGCAGGGTGGATCTGCGTCGCTGCGGAGCTCGCGGGGGCCAACCACGGTGATCGCGTTTGATACGCTGACTCTCCCCGAGCTCTCCACGCGCATTGTTCGCATGCAGCAGCGCACCAAGTGAGCGGGTTGTCTGAGCACGAAAGTCTCATTACGATGTATTCATAGGCGACGACATCTCTCCGGTGGTGGAGAGAGCGTCCATGGCGATCATGTTGTCTAAATGATGTGTACCTTTCCGTCACGTTCCATGATGGAATGGTTGACCTCCTTCTCTTGTTTTTTTTGTCTTTCACTCTTATTGTTCCCCCTTCTTCCAGCAAGCCACGTTGCTTTTTATTTTTTTGTTGTGCTGTGTGTGTTCCTCTTGTGCACAAGCTGCAATGTCATTTGTTTGTGCACAAGCTGCAATGTGCATTTGTTTGTGCATTCGATCGGTGTCCAACACCAGGGAGGCAAGCATCTAATCAAGGCACGCGCACATCAAAAAACAGGAGGAAAAAAAGTTGTGGCCACAGATTTCATCCGCTGTGTTATTCTTGCAAGTCAAAGGCCTTCTTGGTGTGCACGCCACGATGATGTTGGTCATTGGCGAAGAGGATACATCCCGACAATGCCAACGTGCGTGTCAAGGCTAGGTACACCGTAGTGGTCCTGGGAGTGAGCGACTCGTGAAACAGTTCGTTGCGGCGCCGCATCGTTCGTGTACATGCCAACATCTGACCTGTTTTTTTTTCCCCCTTTCTTCTCTGCATTCGGCAACGCTTGCTTTCCTATGTCTTGCTTGCACACGAAGCTACACACACTCTCTCTCTCTTTCTCTGTCTATCCCCAACCTCCCTTCTTTATTTTTATTTTCTTGTACTGTGTGTGTCTCTCAAACACTCTTTCTCTCGTTGGTGCTCATGCTTGACGTGTTCTTTGTTTCTCCCTTCCCTTCAGCCTGTGATTGTATTCAATTTTTCTCTTTTTTTTCCCCCACTAACCCGTATACTTCGGTGCACTCCTCTCTGCGTTTAGCAAAGCAAAACTCACAAAGAGCGAGGCTTTAAACACACACACAACACAGCCCGTTTAAGACAATGACTCAACTTCACTCCATTGCTAGCCTCGACTACGGTGACGGTCGCACGTGCATTTGCCGTATTTGCGAGTGTGGCAAGCATCACTGCCCCGGCCTCAAGGTCCCCTTCGTCGGCAACACGACGTATCGTGACGAGTATGTGCCCAAGCAGGCCGAGCGTGAGCGCGCGCGTCGTCCTCGCGCCACCGTGCACCCCACCCGGGCCGAGCCCGGTCATTTCAAGACCATGAACCAGGAGGCTGCCGACCAGCTCAGCGGCAAGGAGGCGCGCCCCGCCGAGAGCTACAAGCCCCGCGCCGAGCTCGCCGCGCCTCTCCCTTTCGAAGGCACGACGACCAACCGCGCTGCGTACCCGGGTTACATGCCAGAGTACAACCGCGTGCAGCGTAAGCAAGAGGCCCTGCCCAAGCTCAAGGGTACCTACGACACCACCAAGGGCTCCGCGGAAGAACCCGTCTCGGATCTTCTCAGCCGTGGCGCCATCCCAAGGCCGCCCAAGAGCTTCAAGAGCGACGATGGTGCGCGCCAGGACATTCCATTTGAGGGCGTGACGACGTACACGGCGGAGTACCAGCCCAAGGAGGTGCCCCTCTCCCGCTTCCAGCCCCGCGACGCCTCGGCGCTGCCCAAGGCCCTTCCGGAGAACCGCGACTTCAACACCACCAACATCGACGCGTACCAAATGCCACCCGCGCTCAGCATGCGCCACGTGTGCCCCGCTGCGATGGTGCCGGAGCGTCCGTGCTCTGTTGATGGCCACATCAAGCTGTCTGTGTACAACATTCCCTCGGGTGACATTATGTATTAAAAAAGGGAAAAAAGGGGGAGAGACAGAACACGTATCATGTTTTTTTTGTCAGTTTGTCAGCTTAATGGCTTCATGTTCTTCACAATTTTTCTTCTTTTTTTTTTTTTCATGTGTGTGTGTGTGAATGTTGCTGAGGATGTGCTTCCTTGTCGTTCTAGAAGAAAAAGAAAAAAGAACGAAAGACCAACATTCAGGGGCATTTTCTTTTTTCCGTGTTTTTTTTTTTTTTTGCGGGTTCTCCTGAAGGTGGTTGCGATTACGTTGACACTAACTTGCAATTTGTTTTTGTTTCCTTTCCCTCACCCTCCCTTTTCTTTTGCGAAAAACAAAAAAGAAATGTCGCGTGAACATGTACATTGTATGTTTTTTCTCCCCCTAGAGTGGTGATTTTTCTCGCGCAAGAAATGAGAAAAACCTTGTGTGTGTGTGTTTTGTTTCTTCTCGTCTTTTCAGTAGTTGCCAGCGGGTTAGAGTCGCAGCTATCTAGGTTACACCTCACTTTCATGCTTTTTTTCTTTTTCTTTTTCTTTTTCCTTCTATCTCCAGACGTCAGATATGCGCACAAACTCAGGAAAAAAAAAAAGCAGCACCACACAACAACACACACAAAAAAAAAAAAGAAAAAAGAGAAAATTGAAGCAAAGAAAGCGAAATGGGATTCTCTTCGTATACACGTGCCTGCATGTGAGCATCTACGCTCTCTCTTTTTTTTTTTCTCTTACTGTTTTGGTGGCATATTCAATACTCACTTAGAGTGTTCTCACGGAAATGGGTGTCTAATATGCTCTAAACAAACGAAAGGAAAAAAAAAAAAAGATGATGATGTACTTGCTGGGAAAGCGACGAAGTGAAGACTGTAGATGATGAGCAAAGAAAGACGAGTTCGTTGGCTACCCCCCCCCCCCCCCACACACACACACATGCGTATTGATGTTTTGTTTACGAGTGCGTGCGAAGAACTCCGGTGCCATTTTTTTTTTCTGGTGCCGCATCTTTGGTCTCCTTTTTTTCCCATCTGACTTCTTTGTTTTGTTTTGTTTTTGTGGGGGGTTCTCCTCCACCCCAACCTTTTCCCTCTCTCTACTTTGTACTTTTTTTTTTTTTTACTTCCCGTACACCTTTTCACTTTAGAATGTATGTATTTTCTTGCCCTTTGAAAACAAAAAAAAAGAATTAAAAAAAAATCATCTCTATCCGTCCTGAGGAGACGTGACCACGTGCAGCGGAACTGTAGAGAAGAAAACGCAGTAGATGTTGACGACACGCTGAGCGTGCTCGTGGTCGCATCTACGAAATTGACACAGTCTCTCACTACACACAAAAAAAAATCACGATGATGATCGTATTGTGTGCACTTTGCGTTACTGTGCGTGTGCCGCGCGCTGCCATGTGAACGGCTGTCTTTGCCAACTTTTGTTCAGTAACCTTACACGTGCACTGCCTGTGGAGCGACGAGACCACATTCATTTGGGCTGGTTCTGCTGGGTGCACACACACACACACACACAATAAACACTTTATATCTTTCTCCATCCTCTCTGTCCCCCCTCTCTCTCTCTCGGTTCCTGTTATTGTTGTGGTTGTTGTTTGACTTTCATCTCGTGGTGGTTAGGAATAGTTATCCGACACACACACACGCAATGCGATCTAACGGTGCCACGCATATTGGCAACGACTCGTTCGTGTTAGCCACTCGGGACGACGATGAGCATCTTTTTCTCTTCACAAGTGCATTCCCGGCATCTGAGCAGCGCGTTGACGTTGCGCTTGAGCGGCGTGTGCGGTTAACACCAAAATCAACGCTACTCGATGACGCGGCGGTGTTGAAGCGGTACCTGCGTGCCCTCGCGAAACGCAGCACGGTCGAAAGCGCCGAGCCAGACCTTGTTGTCTCCTCAGCCAGCTCATCGTGTGGCGACGACGAGGAAGAAGAGGAGGACAAGGATGACCCGTCCGCCTCCATGCGTCGCCATGCCTTGTTTGCCTCGCCCGATGGACACCAAATTGTTGCCATTAGCAATCAGCCCCATCACCACTACCTCTTCGACGTCGGCAAGAATGGACATGACATGGTGTGTGAGTTTGAGACGGATGCGTTGGTGCGCAGTGTGTGCTGGCACCCGGAGAAGCCGCGTGTTCTGTTTTTGCTGCTTGCGAGTTGCGAGGTGGTGTGCTACGACACGGCGTACTCCCGCTTTGGCGTGACGTACCCGCATGCGCTGCGACTCGACTTGATACCACTGCTCCAACGCTTTGGTCGCAAAGAGGAAGTCGAGGAACAGGACCTCCACGCACAAGACGACGCGGCGTCTGAGGTGACTGCCGCGAGTACGCGTGAGGCGGCTGCGTCAAGACAGCCGGCGGCTCCACCCCACCGTTTTCCTCTCCCCTTGAATGCGTACGGACAGCCAGATCACACCTACGCCTGGGACGCTCCGAGGCGCCTCGGTGGGCCGGCCTCGTCAAGCATGGCAAGGCCGCAGGAAAGTGCCTTGCTGGCGCTCACGGACGGCTCTGCCGCTGCGCTGCCATCGCGTCGAAACGGCACGCAGACCGCTTTGCTGCACCTTCATGGCGATGTCCGCGACACCATGTCGATGCACTCGTCGTCACTCTTGCGACCACCCTCGATGAACAAGGCCGGCCTCGCGAGCAGCGACGCAGTGGCGTTGACGAACGTGCACGAGGTGGACACGGACGCCGCACGAGCCAGTCTTGACGCCGCAGAGGCGGAAGAAGCCGCGGCACGTAGCAAGATGGCGGCTGGGGTTCGCTCGAACACACTTTTCACTCCGGCGCCGCACTATGGTCGTGATATTGTCGCACTCACAGCGAACCAGGATGCTGCTGACGCACGCGGGGCCAAACAGCACGAAAGCATGTCCCGAACGGTTCAAGGTGGCAGCGCTGCAGAGGGGCAGCCCGTGCTTGCCATTGTACACCAGAAGGGTCAAGATCGGCACGAGGACATGCCGCTCGTCGTGCGCCACGAGCGCGACCACCCCACGTGCCCGTTTGACGTAGTGGACTGCTGTGCGCTGCCCGGCTCGCGGTCGCGTCCGTGGGTGCTTCTCATACTGAGCAGCAGCGGTGACGTCTTTACGATGAGACTCGACGCCCATCACTTGCCGAAGCGAACGAGCACGACCTTCCCAGACGGCCGTCTCGGCGTCACGGATGAGGATATGAAGCGAGCCGCACATCAGGCGCGTCACGCAGGGGCACCTGTTGTGCACCATCTCATTGGCAGACAAGCCCGCACCACGAATGAGCAGGCGCTGCGCCTCACTGCGGCCCTCCTCGACGAAGACACAGGGCTCTGTGTGGTCACGATCTGCTGGTCTAGTGGCGCCTTGCGGGGTATCTACGTGGACGAGCCCGACTTGATTGCGCGTGATGTGAATGGCGTGGCAGACAGCACACGCCCAGCTGTCTTTGCGGGGCAAGCGGGCGGCTTCACTGTGCAGCTCGGCGCGGCGCTGCCCGTGGCGGCGCTGCTGTCCCCCGCCGTGGCCTCGTCCTCACACATGGTGTTGATGGAGAAGCAGGGCAACGTTCTGTTGATTCGCTACGGCCAGGATGACAGCGCGGCGTATTTGGTGGCGCTGCCGGTCTGGGATCGTGCGCGTCAAGGGTGGAACTACTGGCAGCCCTCGTGTTGTTCACCCGAGGTGCGGCGGAGAGAAGCGCTGCGCTTACCCGTTGACCGACCAGGTGACGGCTCCGTGCCGGCGCCACTCGCCTTGCGCATCCCTTACGACGTCGAAGGGGCGAGCGTGGCGCTTGGCCTCCGTGAGCTGGTCATCGCACCCGAACTGTCCAAGCTCGACAGGCCCACCAAAAGTGCACGCGCCAGCAGCGCCACACTCTGCCCGCGAGGCATGACTGTCGTGGCAGATGTCGCCTCGCTGTTGAAATCCGCCCTCATTGCCCGGTCAACTAGCTGGGCATGGTGCGGGAAGCAGTCTGCAAAACCGACAGAAAGCACAGGGTCGGCGGCGTTCCCGCTTGACTTGCTCGCGGAGTGCCATCGCAGCCACTTGTGTGGGCAACCTCACGCCGTGGTGAGCGCGCAGCTCGACGCGGTCGGTGAGCAGCTGGAGCGCGCCATCGCCGCGGTGCAGGAGGAGGAGAAAAAGGTAACCCAGCGGGAGGCCGCGCTGCGTGACCGCTTGAACGCCGTCACGCAGAAGATCCGGCAAGACGCGGCGACGGTGGAGACGTGGCAGGCCACCATGCTCAACGCCATGGTGCACCGTCGCGGTGTCGAGGCGCTGGTGACAGGCAATGACCGCTTGGGTGATATTCATCGCATGCTGAACGAGTACGACATTATCCTCGACGCGCGCCGTGAGGAGCTGGCCGCGCAAGCCGCACGAGAGGGTGCCTTGGTCGGACGCGAAGAACCTTCTCGAAACTAGCACGCTTTCTCTCTCCGTGTTTGTTTGATGTCTGTTGTTTTGTCATTGAATAAGAGGCGTTGACGTGTAAGCATGCTGCAGCTTAACTAGAACCACAAAGAAGAAGAAGGAAAAAGAGAGTCAAGCAAAAAAAAAAAAAGTGTTCTGAGACGCAGATATTCGCAACCGCAAAGAGCACAGCAAAAAAAGAAAAAACAGAAGAAGGGAAGGCATTCACGTATGCTCACAGAGCCCATAATAATCCTTCCTTTTTTTTTTTGTTTTGTTTTGCATTATCTCGTTTTCAGCTGTGTGGACTGAGCTACGAGAAGAATTCGAAGAGCACGGGAGAATGAGAAAGGGGGCGACATTGTGAAGCACCTCAATCACTGAAGCACTAAGCTAACGGTTCTCTCATTCGCCCTCTGCCGCTCTCTATCTCTCTCTCTCTCTCTAAGTCTGTTTCTATCTGCACACCGACGATCAAATCAATTGTATCTTCTCCTTTCTCTCTCTCTGTCTCTCTCTTCGTTCGTTTTCGCCTCTTCTGATGTGTGTCCTCCACGTGCTCGCAATTATCACAGTGATTCCGACAAGGGCGGCACTCACACATACAGATACAGGTGCTCCTACAGGGCGAGCGCAGCCATATACAACACATACAGTATATCAAGTATACATTAATACCATAGAGCGTACCAAGAAGCAAGCATGACCAGTCCACCACGCAATGATGACAGCTCTCGCGGCAGTCATCGCCTCGCCCAATCCTCGCCGCACACGGTCGAACGGCTCGCAGCAGTAACAGCAGGCCGACCTCGTCGATCCGCTTCGGCACAGCTCTCATTCGAAGCGGTGTCGCCCTCAACGGTGGCCGCAACGACGCCATCACGCGGCGTCAATGACACGGACATGTCCGAGCTCTCTCGCACCACGCCGGAGCGCAATCCAGATGGATCGGCCTTGTTAAGCTCTCTTGGCAGCCCCAACAGGAGCGCCCTCTCGGGATCTCCCGGCGACACAAGCACGTCGCGTCCGTACCGTAGCGAAGCCATTCGTTTGCGCACCTTGCTCGGTGTCTGTCGCGACGAACTGGAGGACGCGAAGCGGCAGTGTAGTGGTTTGGTGAAGGCCAACGAGGCCGCTGAGCGTGAGCTCGACGAGCTGTCCGCTCGGTGGAACGCCACCAAGCAAGCCTTGGAGACCCAGCGGCGCGAAACAAGCGAGCACCATCTCGCCGCGAGTACTCTGAAAGCTGAGCGTGACGAGCTCGAGGAGAAGGTGCAAGACGCGTGGCAGCGCGTCGCCGACCTCGGCAAGGCCCTCCGCGAGAGCGAAGACGCTCGCCGTGACCTTGAGCACCAGCTCGCCCTGCTGAGTGCGGCCTCGTCAAGGCGTGCCCCCGCCGCGAACGGAGAACAGCAGCAGCAGTACCAGCAAGGGCTGCACGCACGTTTGGAGTGCCACGCGCTGAGAGAAGCGGCCAAGGTCGCGACACGCGTTGTCGACCGAGTGCAGCGCCACATGCGCGATGCACTCTTAGACGCCGCCACAGATACCGCACTGCTCTCGTCACGTGCGGATGATGGCGACACGTCAGCCCATTCCGCCGCCACCACCACCACCGCATCCACCACAGCCCTTCTGCACGCCGCGGACTTTGCCATGGATGCACTCAAGGAAGCGGACGTGCAAATCGAGGTCGCCGTGCGCAATCAGGTAGGGAACGCCGTCCGGGCGTGGACGACGAACACGCACACGCGCGCGGAAGAAAACGATAACAGCCCCAGCGCATCACCGTCTGTGGATGTTGTTGTGTCCACAGTGTGTGCAGATGTGCAGCCCCTCACGCAGGCGCTCTACGCGTGGGCACAAACCGTGCAGCGGTGGTGTCGCGACCGGTTTTCTGTGGAGCAGCACTGGGCACGTGGTCAGGAAGCGTTGAGGCGCCTTCGCGAAGAGAAGGCGGAATGGCTGAAGGAGAAGGCCTGGCTCACGCACCGCGACGCGCAGCAGCTCGAGCAGCTCGAGGCGGAACGACGTGTTGGAGACGCCCCGGCTGCGCGTCGCGGGTTGGCGGAGCAGCTCGATTGCGTGGAGGACTGGAGTCTCATTGCCCACTCTGTTGCGAGCTTGCAGCAGCGCCTCAGCGACACAGAGCGCAACCTCGCCGACGCGGACGCACAAAAGCGCGTATTGCAGGACAAGTACGATCAGCTGCGCGCACGCACGACAGGGTCTCTCGAGACAGCACCGGCTCTGCCTGCGGCGACTGTGCCGAACTCTGCCGTGGCGTCGTCGACATCGCAAGAATTACTTCAGCTCCAAGCGCAGTACGAGGAGGCGTTGCAGTATGTGCGTGATGAGCTGGAGCCGCTGACGGCGGCACAGGCCGAGCAACTACGCTCACGCCGCACCGAGGTCGACGCGCTCGCGGCGGAACGAACGCGGCTGGCGGGTGCTCTGCGCGATGCCATCGACACCCGCGAAGACGCCCTCCACGCGTTGGTGATGCTCTCTCGCGCCTACACGGGGCTCGCCAAGGACAATCGCGAGCTCGTCCAACAACGTCGTGCACTTTCGTACCGCCTCCTCGTTTGCGAGCCCCCGCTGGAACAAGCGCAACAGACGCGCGCCGCACGAGGTCTTCGTCGTGGTGGCGTGGCGTTGGTCAAGCGCTTTCGCGCTGTTGTGGTCGCCGTGTTGGCCGTGCGCCGTCTCGTGCGACTCGGTGCGGCGTCCGCGAGGGAGTCATGGTGGCCTCACCAGCGCATCGCCCTCACCGATTTTCCACAATTCACTCACCGACTGCGGCTGCCCGTGGAATCACGCGTGCGGTACGCCGTGACGGGCGCAGACGCAGACGCGCGCACCGCGGACACAGCCAAGCCTGCCGCTCTTTCGAGTGACGTCGTCGTACAAGTCCTGGCGCGGTGGCGTCAGGGTAAGCCGATCCGCCAGGCAGGCACGCCGTCCTCCTCCGTGGCGGACGAGTCTGATGATGCGGAAGAGGTGCGTCTGCCGTGGTTGGTGCGTGCGCTGGAGGAGGCTGTGCTCGTGGGCAGCCTTGCAACGGCCCCGTCCCACATCACGTCGGCACGACCGCTCCTCGTCGATGCACTCCGCGGTGGCTTGGAGACGCTTGCAGAGAGAGACGACGTCAAGCCACCTCGTGTGCGTCCGGCCATGGTGCCGACTCCGCAGCAGCCACCCTCGTTCTACTCCGCCAACAACTACTTCACGCCAGCCGGGCACCGCGACGATGGAGACCGTCGCGAGGAAATCGCACCCGTCTCCGCACCGCCATGCCGTCACGTGCCACGCGCCGCCCCAGTCAGCTCTGCCGCCAGCTATCAAGCCATGCCTTCTGCGCGCAAGCAGCTCTTCGGCGCGGACACCTTCTCAGGTGCGGTGCCGTATCCTGCGCCGCAGCTCCCACGTACACACGGACATTCCCAACAGCTTCTTCCCACCACTGCGACCGAGCAGGCGCTGAAGGCATCGATTCAACGCGACCGCACCTCAGCCGCCTACGACGTGTCCACCGCGAGCTCCATCGGAGGCGGCTCTCCTGCGAATTCGCTCTACAGTGTGCCCGGCAACAGATTTGCCAACGAGGTGCTCGATGTCATTGACGCCCTCGATCGCCGCGTGACGGGTGCACTGGAGCGAAGCGCACGAACGTGAGGACTTTTTCAGTGTGTCTGTCTGTCATGGTCCGTTTTTTGTTTTTTCCTTTTTTTTTTGTCTGTACACGCCTTCACCTCGTGTGGTGGTGGTGCCAAAGATGACTGTGCCGCTATATCTGATTTTTTCCATCACTTTGAAAGCAGCAAAAAAAAAAGAAGCAAACTGAGAACGAGACATGATGTAGAAAAAATGGATTCGATGATGAGCAAGAACGCACACATACACACATGACGCGTCACAGAACCAATACGCTGTGGGCTTCATTTTGAAGTGCGCAATGGCTGCGTGAAGGAAGAAGATGCGAGCTGTGCTAGTCACATGCTCTCTCTCTCTCTTTCCTTTCTCACACACGCACACACAAGAGCACCTGTTTGCCTTGCTCCATTTCAAAGATGGTGTGTATCGCTTGCTTCTCGCTCCCTGTTCCTATCTCTGTCCTTATGGTGTTATAAATATATATATATATATGTATATTTCCTTCTAGCCGCGTCTGTTGCGAGATATACACCGCGCATCAAGGACAAGCACACAAAGCAAAGCAAAGTGAAGAAGCAAACACACACACACACACAAAACGAAAAAAGGGGGAACCATGCGCGGTCTTTCCACCATGTACCTGCTCGCCTGCGAGGAGGAGCAGACGCTCACCAACAGCGGTCTTGTCGATTTTTTCCAACGTCTTGACGTCGCAGACTCGCTCGAGGAGGCCTGCCCGCGTCACATTGATCTCTCCGAGAACGTGCTTGGCGATGCCGGGGCGGCCGCCTTCTTTCGCACACTCGCCGTAATGAGATGGGTTTCTACGGTGAACATGCGCGGTACCGGCGCCGGTCCCCGCGCGGTCGCGGTGCTGTGTGATGTCGTTATGTGCACGGATCCAAGCTTGATGGCTTCAGCCGGCACGCGACCCGCCGCGCTTGTCGAGGAGACCAAGGCGGAGCCAGCCAAGGCCGCGTCTACTGATGTCTTCAACACGGAGGCGCTCGTGGCACCAGTGCCGTGTCTCTGCGCAGTGGACCTCGTCGACAACCCCATCTTTCAGCTCTCCGGAAAGGTACTTCTGCGTGGGCTGCAGCGGCGCGAACGCGTCGTCGCGGCCTATTATGCGGCGCACCCCACTGCCGCCAGGACTCTCCCTGGTCTCGAATTAACACTGACGCTGCAGGTCTTTCAGCCGTCTTTGGCGAAGAAGTTGGGGACCTTGAAGGCGGCGGCGATGCGGCAAAACGCTCGCCTGCAGCGACGAGGCGTATTGGCAAAGCAAATGGCGATGTTGAAGCTCTTCTGTGCGTCACCAGTCGATGGAGAGCTCTCGCTGACAGCGGGGCTGCCGCGTCCGGTCGGGGCCCACGCCGTCTATCGCATTCCCGAGCTCGTTGGCGACCCCGGCGAGGCAGGCAAGACCGAGACCGCCGACTCGGTTGCCTCCTCACGCTTCCAGCACATTGACGGCTCTCCTGTTGTGGCCCCTCCGCGGGTGGTGCCGTCGGCTGCCGAGGCCCTCGCCGCCGGCGCGCTCTCGAAACCCTTTTACGATTGGCTCAATCCGCTTCTCCACGCCACGGTGCGCCGGTGGAATGACAACATGGACAGCTATCTTTCCCTACACCGCAGTCTCGTCGCAGCGGGGGCGGGCCCCACGGCGGCGGCGCAGCTCTGTGTGGAGCTCGGCGCCGATGCGTTGGCAGGTTTATCGCAGTCCTCGTCGAGTGCCTTCGTGTGGAGCCGACACGCCGCACATCGCGCGGCCCGTGCTCTGGCCGCAGCCGAAGACGCCAACGCGGCGAAGGATGATGTCGATAAGCTGGACCCGCTTGAGCTCTGGCTGGCCGTGTGTGAAGAGGCGCAGACTGACAACTTTTTCGGCGTCTCTGCGCAGCAATGGCAAGCACGACGTGACGCAGAGGCGCGGTGTATCGCCACCGAGGAGCTGCTCACCAGCGTCGGAAAGCTACTCCGCACCTTGTACGCGTGCCCGGGGCTGGAGACCGCGGTGCTGGCCCGTCACTCGTTCATCCTGCCCTCGTACATTCAGCGGCTCCGTGCGTGGTACTACCAGAGCAGCGGCACCCTGTTGGATGACGCCACCGCCAGGGCAGATCGCTACGATGGACGGAGTCGCCCCACATCCGCAGCGACTGGGGTGAACGTGGCGGGCGCGGAGGCTCAGGCCCCAGGCACGCACCCCGCCGTGCATGAGCGTCTGGAGGACATGAAGTTGCTGTACTACCGCATCGTCGCGGCGCTCGTGACCGCCCCGCTCACAACCCTCTCTCCCGAGGTGTCGCCGTACTTTGTGGAAACCGAGGCGCGCCTCGCAGATATTCGTCGGCTCGTGGTCGATTGCTTCGGCTCCGGCGCGCTGCCTATCCTGAGCGCACAGGCCCAGTACGTGCAAGATAACGACACCGCGGCCGCGCGTGCGTGGTCGGCGGCGTACGATATTCATCCCGGGCAGGTCCCATCGCCGGCGCCACCTGCCCCGACTGCAGTCATCAAGGAGGCCCCGATGCCACTCGCGGCGCTGTGCATGTGTGGAGCTGAATACCTCGCCGCGACGCGCTGCCGACCCTGCGCAGTGTGTTGTCAGCTTTCAATTGCCGCCTTGAAGAACTTCCTCGCCTCGCCTCACACGCTGGCCCGCTTGGAGGCCTTGCGGCTCGCACCGCTGGCTGAATCATCCGATGCCATCGCATCTTCAGTGGTGGCAGGCACGTCCGAGCATGCCGACATGGTGGGCAAGCAGCTGTACGGGATGCCGGTGGAGTTCCGCCGCTTCATCGCGGACCTCGTGCTGCGCCAAGCTACCGTACGCGCGGGAGGTTGTGCGTTTGTGCCAAACATGCTGGGCCGCACCAGCTCCATTCACCCTCCTTACTTTCCCATTCACCACGACACGCCAACAAGCTCAGACCGCGTGCTCGGCTTGGTCGAACTGATTGCCGAGCTGCACGGCAGTGCATCGCGCCTGATGGAGGTCTTCAGCGCGTTCGAAGAGTGGTACCGCCTGGAGGCTTTGGAGTCGTTTGACATTACTCGGACCGCCACGAACAACAGAACAAAATGAAGAAGAAAAAGAGACAAAAATGAATGAATGAATGAAGTTTTAAAAGGAAAGAAGAAAGAAAACGAAGGCAAACCAAAAAGAAAAAAAAAGGATGACAATTCAATCCTGTTGCCAAAAAAGGAGGGGATTGTGATCCTGTGGCATTCATGTAAACTAAAACGTTTCTTTTCTGTTTTCTCTTTTTCTTTTCCTTCTTTCATTTTCGCATTGTACATGTTCAACAGCACCATCTTTGTGCTCTCTCTCTCTTTCTCGTCGACTCTCCTGAGCGAAGAGGAGTTCACTCATTCATTACCAAACAACACCACAAATACCAAAAAATACAGCACATTCCTGTACCATGCAGCTCCCCCTTTTGTTGTTGTTGTTGTTGTCTTTTTTTTTCTCTCTCTCTCTCTCTCTCACCGATGGGTGTGGGAAATTGTTGATGTTATTGATTTCAAATGCCAATTTCATCACAGCTTGATGCTCTGACAACCACACACACACATATATGAATGAAACTGCAAGTGTGATGTGTGGCGTGTCACGGCTGAGGGTCCTCCCTCCGCAAACACATAGTCATTCCTCCGTTTATTCTTCTTCGTCACTTCTTCTTTCTCTTTTTTTTTGTCGTCGTTCCTCTTCCTTGTTAGTCGTGGCGTTGTTCATGAATGGGTCTCTTCGGTAAAAGCAGGGCGCAGCAGGAGCTGGATGACGCCAGCCAGGCCATTTCCTCCATCTTTGCGCCGAATCAGGTGCCGTACACGGCGTCGCCGTCAACGGCTAGTCGCCAGACCGACGACAAGGTTTTCCTCTTTGCACCGCCTCCCAGCACTACGACCTCGAAGAAGGCGTGGTGGCAATTCTGGCGATCGGCGCCAGTCTCAGACGTGAGCCCCGCAAACGCCCTTACACCACCGCCACGTCCACCACGTGCGTGTGACTCGGCCATCACCACGCGCTGGCAAGAGTTACCGCCCTGCCCCATTCAAGGCTACGACCTCACACGCCAAGGCCTCATCGACACCCTTGCTAAGCCCAAGCCGCACGTCCTGACGCCACCCGAACTCAGCGCGTTGCTGGTCGAACTCGCCGGCCTTGAGCAGCGCGCCAAGTACACGGTGGACTCACAATTCGCGGGTACCATCGGCAGCCGTGGCCATCACGGGCTCGAGCTCTTCGTCAACCCGTGTCTGTTCCTCACCGGTGTGTATCTCATGACCTGGAAGACCGCGAAGCTGTACCGCGAGGCCGTGCCTCGTCAGTCTGTGCTGCTCACACGGTGCCTGTCGCTGCTGCGGTGGTCGCTGCCCGCGGCGGAGCAAGAGCGGGTAGCGCAGCAGCACAGGCGCCTCATGCAGGCCACCAACGCCCGCGTGACCTTGTCCTTCCTCACAGGTTTGTTCGTGCTCTCGGTGGCGGTCTGGACACGGCCGGATCTGCATGTCATGGAAACGGCACCAGAGGTCGTGCAGGCGAAGCGGACGGTGGCGTATCAGCAACACTCGGAGAGGGCATTGAAGTGGCTGTGGTTTGTGTACTACCACCACCCCGTGTACGCACGGGAGGCGAAGAGTCCGCTTACACCCCCCACTCCTATCGCGGCGCCGTGACGTGTGTGTGTGTATGTGTGCTCAGCGACACCGGGTGATCTTTACAAGGGGGGGGGGGAGTCATTGCTCTTGCTGTTCCTACAGTTATTGTTTTATTGATCGTGTCTCGCCACAGCGTATCAGCGTCTGTCTATCACCGCCAAGCTCGCTCGCTGGCCGTTGATCTACACACAATGGAAAGAAAGTGCAAAAAAAAAAAAAGTCAGCAGTCGTGATGTGAGCATGGGCACACGGTGAGAACAGTGTGTGTGTGTGTTCACAGCAAAAGACACACGAGGGAAAAGTTCGTGAATCACAGTGTTCACTGGGTCAGCGAGTGCAATGGTGCATTCTCTCTCTCTCTCTCTCTCGGCCTATGTGCATATATATATATATATATATATATTCCCTCATTCCTCAACCCCCACATTTTTCAACCTTCTCTCTCTCTCTGTCGCACGCGCGTATACTCCCTCTTCGTTTCTACTTTCACCTTTGCTCATGTGAAACTGTGACAAGCTCGTGATACAAACGTCAGAACCTACCGATAACCAAATACACACGAGATCAATAATTTAAAAACAAAGTACACCTCCAGATCAAGTACGCTATAACAACACACACAAAAGGAAAAAAAAAGAAAGAAATCTCCCCCGAAGCTTTCCCCTTCTTTTTGTTCCCGTTCCATTTTTTTTTTGTTGTTGTTGTTTGTCTTTGGTTGCTATTCATCTCGATTTATTTATTTCATGATGAGTAACACAAGAGACGCCACAACAACACAACACGGTCACACGCCCCGCACAATTGTAGTGGCTACATGTGGTAATGGCCGGAAGTATCAGCAGTCTTTCTTTGCCCTCATTGAGGCCGCCAAGAACCACAACGCACGCATCGAGTCCGCCTCTACGCATACGCACACTCCACTAACCGTCTCCGCCTCCGACGAGACAGACGTGCCCCTTTCACCACACGTGCTCTTCCAGTTTGTGTGCCTTCACTATGATGAACAAAGTGGCACCATGTACCTCTCCAACTCCCCATACGTCACGAAACGCACAGAATCGCCGTCGGAGAGCGAAGACAGCGTGCAGGCTCGCAGTGCTGCTGCTGCTGCTGGTGGTGGCGGCGTATTGGACGAGCTCGCTGTTCACGTACATGTCATCATCCACAAGGTCGCGTCCTTCGGGACAGCCCGCGCGGCGAAGGCGTTGACGGACTGGGCGCGCGCACAGCGAGACACGTATCATTCCAACTTGCCCATCATCGTCGACCCCGTCGCCGAGGTCGATGTGCTCAACTCCCGCTCAGCCCTGTACGCGCTTCTTGACAGCGTGCCCAACACGTGCATCGCGCGTACGTATCTGTGGTCGCCTCCCACTGATGCCTCCAATCAGGATGAACTCTTTCCCATCGGTGCGCAGTCGGCTCTGCCTCTGACGGAGCTTGGCGCGACCCGGCCGCTGCGCCTGGCGAATGGCACTCCAAGCTGCCAGTGGTGGATCATAAAGCCCGACGAAGGAAGCGGTCCTGCCTTCACACACCATCTCGTCATGTGGCGCACCGACAAAACACCGACCTACCTGTGTGCCAAGAGTGGAGAGGAGGAAGAAGAAGAAAAGTCAGAAAAAGAAGAAGAGGCGTGCGCCGGACCACACCGCCCTTGTGTACCTGATGCGGTGCAGGGTGTGCTCCCCACCGCGGCACAGCCCCGCTTCATCGTACAAGAGCTCTACACCGCAGCTTTGCCTATTGTCCTGAAGGTATACTGCATACACACCCACGTGTTCGTCAAGGTCTCGCCGACGGTGAAGATGTTGGCCATGCTGCGCGATGGCAGCACGAACATGGACGTGCCCGTTTTTATGGACTCGCAAAACAAAGAGCTCTTCACCAGCACGGGCTTGCCAACCGCGACGAGCTCCGCCTCGAGCCGTCACAACAGCCGCACGCTGAGCCTCAACCCCAGTGGGGACTTCAGCACCGCCACGCCGACAACCACCGGCGTCGTCGTCGGCGCAGAAAGCTCCTCAAGTCGGCGACACAGCCTCACATACCGTCTTGGAGGCGGTGGAGGCAGCATCACCTCTCCGCGCGATGCCATGGCGCCGTCTCCGCCGATGGACTTGGCCATGGCGTCAGGCCTCGGCGCAGCGAGTGAGTTTGGCGCGCCAGGCGTGTCCGCCGCATCCTTCCAATCTGTTGTGCCGAATGAGTTTTGGAGCGCCTGGCTCGCGCCGGGCACGCCGGCTCGCACGCGCGTGGAGGCGATCGCCGCGAGTTTGCGCGCAAGCCTCGGCTTGGGCCTCTTCGGTTTTGATATTTTGCTCGTGCCGAATGGGCTCGCGCACAGCTACCAACGCGACCGGTGCCCGCTGGGCTTTGGGGAGTCTCTTAGCACGTCATCCTGCCCCGCCGCCGCCGCCGCCGCCGCCGACACCACCGTTGAGGAGGACGAGGCCAGCTTTGCAGACAGCGTCACCGGCGCGGCCGAGGCGACGCCGACGACGATGGATGACGAATTTTGGGGGCCTGAGGCGATGTTTGACCTCACCACAGGAGAGCCCACTGAGATGCTGACGCGCGCCATTCCGTGCGTCATCGATGTCAATTACTTTCCGGGCTACAAGGGGTGGACGGAGGCGAATGAGAACATGTTGGAGATGATGGCGGAACGGGTGCGTGCCGTTGACACCGCCTAAAAAAATTTTTTTTTACTTGAAAATAAAACGCGTTTGGTGTTTGAAGATTCATTTCATTGTGGCAGTGCCAATCGGGCGCTTTTTTTTTTTTTTGCTTTGCTTTTCTCTTGTATTTTTCTCTCTTTCTCTCTCTCTCTCTCTTCTCAGTACCTTACTGCTCGTGCAGAATCCGTTTTTTCCCCCTCCTCCTCCTCCTTTCTTTGCAAACACAAAAGCACTTTAGCCATAATTATAAGTTTCCCTCCTTTTTCTTGTCAGAAAGGGAAAAAGCGCAAAGTAACCGTGTCGTGAGTTTTCCTGCCCGCCTCACTGATAGCGCGCATCTGCTTTTTTTCCGTTTATTAATTCTCTCTCTCTTCTTCTTCTTTTTTTTTTTTTGTTCAGTTGTTGTTGTTGTTTTGAATGTTGCGCTGCCATGCGCTGACACACACACACACACACACACACATTTCTCTACGTGAGAAAACTAACCTTCAGAACAAAAAGAAGAACAAGAAGAAGAAAAAAATAGACAACAAGAAAGTTTATAAATGTCAAAAGTCTTTTTTTTTTGATTTTTTTTTTGTGTGTGCTCTTTGTGCGGGTACACGTGGCTCTATAGCCCTGCTTAGTTCTATGAACTATCTTCTTTTTGCTTCGGTCTTGCTTCGTTTTGTTTTGCTCCTTATTTCCTTTCAGTTCACAACAACATCGCGGGTGTATAATCAACAGCAAGTTCGATAAGGAGAGCACCAAAAGTACCAGAGGACGTCCGCTTTCTTTTTTGCTTCACGTCTGTCTTTTTCTCCCTCTCTTTCTTTCGTTCTTTGTTTCTGTTGTAGAACCACACCGCGTCTGTTGTCGTGTTTGTTTTGGTTTAGTGAAGCTGAATGGCGTGTTGTCGAACGGAACAATTCTCCATGCCAGTCGTCATTCATAGCCACCCCCACCCTCTCCCTCGTCTCGTGTTCGTGTGTGAGTTTGTTTGCCTTCTTCATGAGTTTTGTTCATACCACCCGACAGTGACCTCGCGTATACGTGTGTGTCATTGTCTTGCTTGCTTTTTTCTTTCTTTCTTTCTTTGTATATTTTTACTTTGTTTCTTGTTTTCATTTTCTCTAAATATCTGTTCTCACATTTTTTTAGTTATTTCACGCTTCCGAAAAAAAAAACACGAATTTCGATACATGCGCATTGCGCACACCTCTGCAGTAGGGAGAACTCCACTTCAGAGCAAAATCAAAAAAAAAACGAAGAACAATATTGAGGAGCTCGAGAAGCAACAAAAAAAAATGGCTAATAAGTGGCGTACGTTTCTCTGATATGAGAATATGCCGTGGTATTTGGCGTCAACTGTCTTCGCTGAGTTGGTGTGCAAACAAAAAATATATAGAGGACTTGTGGTGTGGTCCTGTTGAAGTGATCTGCACACACACACACACACACACACACACACAGACGCACAGATATCCACAGTGTTGGAGGTGTGTGTGTGTGTGACGAGATGTGATCATTCGGCAGCACACTCTTTCGCTGGATTGTCTTCTCCCGTCGTCGTGTGAGACACGCACGTGTTCATTCATCTGCCTCTCCCCTTTCTCATCCTCCTCTTTATACTGTCGTTCTCTTTCTTGTGTGTGTTGTCGACTCGTCAAGTGAGCTTTTCTGGCGTGTGTATTTGTGCGCAAGTAAGGTTGGGCTTTTTTGCCTCATTTTTGGTTCATCTCTTTTTTTTTTTTCGACTGTTTATTCTTCTCTTTTTTTGTGTGTGGTTTTTCTTTTCGAATCTGGTGCCAACGTGTCTGCGTGCCTGTACTACTAGTCCATCGGGCATTTTTGTTTTGTTTTGTTTTGTTGATACTGCATGACGACTGTTGTGCACATTTCAGATAGCGGTCGCAGCAGTGCACCTTGTGCGATGACGAGAGCAGCACTGGGCGAAGGCCACTCGCCATCACAGGGCAGCTCCTCGATTGG
This sequence comes from Wallacemonas sp. 195SL, assembly GCA_030849605.1. NCBI lineage: Eukaryota > Euglenozoa > Kinetoplastea > Trypanosomatida > Trypanosomatidae > Wallacemonas > Wallacemonas sp. 195SL. The sequence continues at coordinate 30,974 of JASANS010002374.1, read as the reverse complement.
TAGCTCCAGCTCGCCTGTTACGTGGTCGAAGCCCGATGGCACCGCGAAAGAAACCGATAACATCATGCCTCGCTTTCTTGATGATGGCATTGACGACAGCGTAGATATCGTGGCGGTCACGGTGGAGCGCGAGGCCCCGCCACCGTCGCTGCGTGCCGCGATCACCCCGCACTCGGAAGCACTCTCGCGCACACCGAGGCAGGACGACGCCACGTCTGGTCGCGCCGAATGCCTCGACGTGTCTGAGAAGCAGTTGCCCACGCCGGTCGTGGCGCGGCGATACCGCCTGTCGCGAGAGACCAACAAGCTGCACAAGGCACTGTCCGACACGCAGCCACGCGGTGACGGAGAGGAGAACAAGAACGGGGGTGATGCGAGTGGGGCTGGTGCGGGGGCTGAAGACCGTGAGAGCCGACGCAGCGCTGGAGAAACCTGGGGCACCTTTCTGGATACACCGTGTGGCGCCTCGGAAGACCATCAGACCTCGACTGTGTGGCGTGGCGGAGAAGGAGAAGGAGGAGGAGGAGGAGGAGGAGGAGGAGGAGGCACCGCGAGAGAAGACAGCGACGACAAGCCTCAACCCGAGACGCTCACCTCGAGTCATCCTCATCACCACGCCACCGCTGCGGGCAGACACCGCTGGTCTGCTGATACGCCTGAGCATGTCCACCGCCACGGTGACGATGAAGACGGTGTGGGTGGAGGAGCCTATGGTGCCATGCCTCTCAGTGCGGAAAGATTGGCAACACGACGTGGCCATTCCTCACCCTCTGCCGAAGCCGCGACGGATGCGGTTGCACTAGCGGCTCGGGAGACACGTGCTTACGCCAACAACACAGGCGGTGTGGCGACACGAGAGGTGGAGGCATTGGCGCACGTGCCAGACCATACGCTCGATCCACCTGTCGTAACGGCGAGCGATTATGGCGATCGGCAACGTCTCTTATACCACGTGACCTACCTCAGTACACAGCTTCAGCGTGCGCAGCTGCAACTGCAGGAACAGCAACGCACGCTCACCATTCTCCACGGTGCGGCTGTCCACGGTCGCGGTGGGGCGCGTGGGGGTGGTCGTCGTAGCACCACACAGGCGGGAGAGCAAGATGAAGAAGATGGAGAGACCGTGTTGGTGCCTGTGGCACGGAGCGGCGCCACGGCCGCGGTGCTCGCCGCACGTGACGAGGCAGAGCTCCTCGAAGCCTTCGAAGCTTCGCTCGCCCTCTTCGATCCCGCCATTGCTCAGACACAAATCAATCGTCTTGATAGTGCGTTGGCCCAGGTCAGCCTCCTGCGGGAAGCGGAGTTACACCAGCTTCGTCAAGCCGAGCACCAGCTTGACCGGGTGCGGCGGGAGCGGAACCTGTTTAGCCAAGAGGCGAGTGTCTTGAGGGCACGTGCGGAGAAGGCGGAGGCCGACGCTGATGCACTCCGTCGCGATGTGAACACGGCGCAGCAAGAGCTGGCCGTTCTCCGCGTTGAAGACACGCGCTTGTCGCGACAACTTGCGGAGCTGCGTGGTCTCGCCAACGATGATCCGTTCGCGTTGAAGGCCGTGCGTCTTCACACCCACGCGCGTGCGAGCGAGGAGCGCGAAGCCGGTGCGATGTTGACAGCCTCATCGTCTTCCGTACGTGCGGCGAAGACACTCGAGGTGGAAGAGGCCACAGCCCGCCAGGCCCTTCTCCAAGACATGTTCTGGGAGCCCTTGTACATGGCGATGGACGCCGGCATCACGTGGCTGAGCAGCAGCGACGTCCACGCCGAGTCGCAAACCCCACGGCAAGCGCAGCAGCAGCAGCAGCAGCAGACAGGGGCCATGGTAGCGTGCTGTGACGTAGACCTCATGCTTTTGCGGCAACAACAGGACGAACTTGCCGAGCTGCGCGGCCAGCTCGAGCACGTCACGCACCGTCTTCGTGTGGAGTCGCTGGAGCGCAGCCGGTGGCGTGAGTTGTATCTGGCCGAGCAGCGCCGAAGTGAAGCGCAGGCCAGCGACTTCCTCGATCAACTCCGACACGCCTACGACCAGGTGCAGCAAGATCGCGAGGTCATTCTTGAACAAGTGAGGCGCGAAATGGAGCAGGAGGCCCGGCAGGCCTTCGCCGATGGCCGCCTGTACGAGCAAAGGTTAGCAGCACAGTCGTCAGCAATGAGTCCGTCTCGCCGGGGAGCGCACACGGTGGCCTCGTCGTCATCGTCGTGGCGGCAAGCCGAGCGACGCGCAGACGGGCGCTCCAGTGATAGTGACAATGGGGCACGACATGATTCGCAGCAGCCCCAACGCCGCCCGCCGCAACGCCGTGGAGCGAGCCCGTACTCGGCCTCCTCTAGTCCATCATCCCGTGCGAGAAAGCTGTAACGAAGGAGAGAGAGAGTGAGAAAGAGGTGGTGGTGGCGGCGGCGCGTGGTGCACACCACCAAGGTGAGGAAAGAAAGAAAGAACGCAGTTGTAGGTGAACGTCTTTGAGTCACCTGCTTTCTTCTTTTCGATTGTTGTTGTTTTGTTTTGGTTTCCTCTCTCTCTCTTATTTGTTGTGCTTGTGTGTTTTCTACTTCAATCATAGACGAATCCATAAGAGACGGAGTAGTCCTCCACCGCCCGTCTTTCTTTTTTCTTGCTTCTGTTGTGCTTTTTTTTTCCCCCTTCTCTTTATCAGTGTATCTACACGTAAAGTCTAACACGTGTGAACACCAACAGACATAGAGATCAACTGCGTTTCCTCGGAATCTCCTTTTGATTCCTTTTTCCTCGCGCGCCGTTCTGTCGCTTTCCTTTCAAATGAGGGAGAGAGGGGCAGTAAGCGATGAGGATATTAGAAAAAAAAAACGAGAGCATACGAAGAAACGTCACGGCATACAACATACAAAAAACTCAAAAAATAAAAATAGACGCACAAGTTATTTTGAAAAATATAAATGTGCTGATTGAGTGCTTTCCTTCGGTCGTTTACTCTTCGCAGAACGTCTCTCTCTCTCTCTTTCTTCGGCGGTTTACGCTGCACCACACACTCCAAGAAGGAGAAGAACGGGAAAGCTACGAAATGTACTCTCTGCCATTCCGTTCGTGGAATCTCAAATGGGCCACGTGGCGCTCGTTCTGCACTATCACAGCATCAACTCATCTCTCTCTCTCTCTCTCGCTCTCGTCGGACGCCTGATCTCGCGTTGGTTGTGTGCATGCGAAGAAGAAACAGGGGTAGAGCGTGCAGAACCACTCAGACCGCTGTGCTCAACACCAAAGAACTGCTTTACGCAATTTGAAAAAAGAAAAATACAGAGGAGTGCTTTGTGTGTGTGTGCGCGCGCACAAGTCTACGATGCCGCAGCCAGGGCCATCACGGCCCAAGGGCCGCAGCAACACATCATCTTCGAGGCGCACAGTCCCTGCCGCCTCCGTCAGCACACCGCAGGCTGACATCGTCGCAGCCACGTTTGCTAACGCCGATCTGGCCGCAACGCGCGCGGCACTGAACACGTACTACCACAAAACCTTAGAACTTGAAGAGGAGAACCGTACGCTGCGGACGGAGCTCGAACAGCACGATGTCGACTCCCTCAAAGTCACAAGCTACCTTGAACAGCAGCTCGATGCGGCGCAGGTGCGCTACAGCCTCTACAAGAGTGAAGCAACAGCCATCATTCAGCGTCTGAGTGAATCTGAGGCGGGTCTGCGCAGTCACTATGAAACCTTGCTTGCCGAGCGTGATCGACAGCTCACCGCCTACGCCGATGCCGCGGCGCGTTTGCAGTCGGACCTCTTGCAAGCGTCGCGCTACGTCCAGCAACGGCAGGCCCATACCATGGAGCTGAAGCAGCTTCAGGAGCAGCTGGAGGAGATGGCGGAGAAGCACGAGAAGGAGCTGATGGCGCTGCGCTTCGAAACGATTGACCGTAAAATGAGGCTGGTCGCGCTGGAACGAACCATGAAGGAGTCGTTCGAAGCCTTGGTGGATGCCGAGTCCGCCCGACTGCTCGAGGCCCGCGAGGCCGCGCTGCTGGAGTACAGCAAATCTCTTGAACAGGAGAAACATGACATGGCACATGATATTGAAGAGCTCATGGCCCTCACGAGCCTCATTGACGGCGAGCGCACTGTTATGCGTCGCACCGCTGATGTCCACCAGCAGACGCACAAGGAGGTACTGCGGCAGGTCGCCGTGCGCAACCGCCAAGGTCGAGAGCAAGAGCTCAAGTCACAGCGTCTGGAAGCCAAGGTGCGCGAGCTGACGGCGAAGCAACAGCACGTCGCGCAGGAAACGGCAGCCCCGTATTTAGCACGCGTGGCCGAGCTCGAGACGCAGCTCGCCGCCGCCCAAAACGCCCTCGCCCAGCACAGACAGGAGCTGCGTCAAATGCGTAAGTTAACGCGGCGCGTCGTGTTGCAGCGGACAGAGCTCGAGCGCTTCTTTCACACCGCCCTCGACGACTGCAGACGATACCGTGCAGGGCTCGAGACCACCATCATCGCCACCGCCAGTGGCACGGCCAGCAGGGAGCCCGGTGCGCTCGCAGCCACGACGACAAGCGGTCGTGCCGCGGCCACGATGCCGGCACGCACAGCAGTGGCGGCGGCGGCGGCGAGAGCAGTTCATGCCCCAAACAACACCGTCACGGCGACGAAGACCACAGCAAGGGCTCGTTCGCGTGGTGCGGACACGTTTCATCTGACACAGCCTCTCTTTGCCGATGGCACGCGCCGTCTGCGTGTTGGCGCAGAAGGGAATCAAGCGGGTGTGGAGTCATCCGCATCGGCAGGCGTGGCCCTCGCGTCTTCACTGCCTCCTGTGCGTGGGACGTCGTCTCCACCGCCACCGCTAGCGCCAGCCGTACCAGCAGCTGGTGCGACAACATGGACGGGCACGATGACAGCGCCGGCGGCGTGCTCGGCTTCCGCGCTGCCCAGCGACGGGACTCACTTTGAAGAGCTACCTTGGTGTGATAAAGAAAAGGTCATCAAGTCACTTTTTTTCTTCATCAACTCCACATACTATGCGACGCAAGAGTTCAGCGACGACGATGACGACGACGACGAAGATGCGGAGACGAGCGAGGCGAAAGGTGCTGGTAAGCCGCACAAAGCATCTCTAGTCAATCCGCTGCTCGCCACTTCTGCCCAGAAGCCCGTTGCGCAGGCTTGATGTCGGGAGGAGTTTGACGTTGGTTCTGGTCCTCTTACATGTACACTATATCAGTTGAAAAGAAGGGTATGTATCTTTTCCTCCTGTTGTCGGTTTTTTTTTTTTGCAATTCTCACCTCATTGTTTTTGTTCTTTCTTTTTTTTTTTTTTTTTGGCTGTCGAATACAGTGCACTCTCTTCCTTTGTTTTGCTTTTTGCACGTCGTTTTCAGAATCGACATTTCAAACAACAATGCCCGCACACACACACACACACACACACACACTAACAAAAAACAAAAAAAAAGCAATTACAAATGGTATAGACAATTAAGCTCTGTTGTCTTCTTCTGTGTTTTTCCCCATCTCTGTCCAATGTCATGTCGCGGCAGTGACACTTGCCCGTGCTGGTGCGGCTTTTCTAGTCTCGCGAGTGCAGGTTTGTCCGCACGAGGGACTGTGTGTTCATCCTCTGCTGCGCGTGAGGTCGCATTGCTTTCCTGCGACACCGCGCATATGTATCGGTCTGATATGCAGTAGCACACGCACACAATCAAATCGACTCGTCTCTATTTCCTTTTTTTTTTTCTTCTTCTTCTTCTTATTGTTGTATGTGTGTGATTCACAATTAATATGCTCCAGCTCACCTGTGTATCAGAGCCCATCGTGGGTACAAGGAAACAAAACAAAAGAAAAAACAAAGAAAATGCTCCCCATTGTGGCCGGTGTTGTATTTGGCTGTGTGTTGTACTACGCCACTCGCATCGCACCACGCGTCGCGCAGCGGGTGGCGCAGGCCGAAGGTGGTGCTGCGTTCGCCCAGGCTCGGCCCTACTACGCCTACGAGTACGGCTTTCAGAAAACCATGTCACAACGTGAGGCACAAATGATGTTGGGTCTCTCTACAGGCCGCGTCAGCAGCCCGACGGAGGACGAGGTCAAGCAGCAGTACCGCGCGCTGATGAAGGACTTGCACAGTGATGTTGGTGGTACGCCTTATCTCGCTGCGAAGCTGAATGAGGCGAAGACAACGCTCATTCGATGAGCACGCAAACCGAAAAAAAAAAAACATCTCGAAAAGGATAGAGCGAGAGAATGAGAGAGAAGGGACATGCACGCGTATGCGAGTGTACCTCGCCTCCCTAACTCACTCTCTCCCTATCTTGTTCTCGCTGGCAACTCATTTTTTTTTTTGTATTGCTATTTCGTGCCACAAGCACTCACTTTCTTCACAGAGCAGACACGTTTGTGTGGATGCGTATTTAAAAATAATAATAATAAAAGTGGGCCAATCGTTTCGGGGCGAATAAGAAGCAATAGCGGATGAAGTGACACGAGAGAGAGAGAGAGACGCTTTCGCGTGAGAGCAAAGAGAGTGCCGCTCGTCAGACGTATTGTCTTACCTGTTCTTTACTTTTGAATTTGGCAAAAGACGTTTCGGATTATGAAAACACGATGGAAAAATGTGACTCATGACCGTGTGCACCAGCCCCACTGCTACCTTTTGCATTCATCTCTCTCTCGTTTTCTCTCGTCTTTTTTTTTTTTGTTGTTGTTATTGGTGTTTGCTGTTTGCTTGGTACGCATCGGTGCATTCGTCTCGCAGACGTTGTTGTCTTTCTTTGCGCAGCGAGCAATCAATGGAAATCTTGTGAAGTCGATACACAACAATATCACGCACATAGCAGAAACAATTCAAAACAAAACAAAAAACGCATCGGCAGCACGATGGAGCAGGAGAGAGACGCTCTCCTCAGAGCCGCCTCGCTGCTGCAGACCACATTGGCGCGCACAGCGCATTACTTGTGTGTCAAGTATGATCTTCCACGTCTTGAAAGGGTTCACGACGTCCCTGCTGTGCACCCATCGCCTCTGAATTTCGCCTTGTCGTACGAGGCGTGCGGCAGTGGGGCACTGCTGGAGGTGATCGCGGATACATCCCTAGTCGCCACCACCACCATGAGCCACGAGGCTGATGCCCCGACATTGGCAATTCAGATCGACGCCAAAGCAGCGACACGGCACATGCAGGCCTACCTCGAAGCACTCGGCGTGCAGCTTGGCGTTGCGTCGTACAACACCGTGGTACGTCATGCGCGTGATGCGGACAAGATGCAAACTGGGACAGAGACGAGTACAGACAAGAGGACATTGGTGCTGTCACGGCGCTTGCTGGCATCTGTTCTTCCTCACGTACCGATCGCATCACGTCGAGGTGTTCTTTTTCTTGTTGTGCTTCTCCTGCCAGGTGCGTTGGACGGATGGCACACGTTGCGTGATCTCCTTTCACGCGACGCACTTCAACGGGACGACGCGCATGTCGAGGATGCAGATGATTGGTCGCTGTGGTGGTCCATGTGGATTCTGGCGTCGCTCGTGCTGAGCCACAGGTACAAGCTGCAAGAACCGTGGCAGGTGCGGGGCTGGTTGGTGCATATCCTGAGTCAGCAAGGTCGTCTCTCTCTGCCAGACACACCCCACGTGACACAGGCACAGCGGCTGCCGATTTCCTTTTTTCTTGAGGAGGACAGCCCGTTATTTTTCTTCACCACGGCTCAGCATGTGATGAACTACAACGCTTGGCATTACCGCCGGCAGTGCTGGCAGGCGTGTGTCCTGCAGAGGCCGAGCTCCCTCACTGAACGCGACAACAGTGCGGCGTGGTGGGCTCAGCTGGTCCGCGAAACAATGCGTGAAGCCCATCGCGTGATGACGTTTTTGGAGCGCCACAACGGCGACATCTCCGCAACGAGCTATTTGCTCACCCTAATCCACGTCCTCGCGGCGCGCGTGACGGAGGATGACAGCGCACAGGCGGCGGTCCAGCAGCTGTGGCGCACGCTCTTCGCCTTCACTCAGCAAGAGATTCGTCGGCACGCGGATCAAGGACATGAGTGCATGTGGACATTGCGGCTGGGGCTCATTGACGTCGCGTTGTCACGTGCGAAAGGAGGTTGTTGTCTTGACGTGCGCAACGGCTGGACAGTTCACGATGAGCTCACGTGGGTGGCTACATACGTCACCGTGGGTGCGTCTGAAAGTGGAAAAGACGAGGAGGAAAGTCAATCGCCACTGTTGCTCGCCCCTGTGCCCGGTGCCACGACACGGCAAGTGTGGTCGCGCGCTCTCACGGGCACGCCTGCCTGTCAATCTTACCTGGCGGCACGTTATGGTGTGCAGCTTTGCCAACGCCTTCTCCGTCGCCATCACCACCACCACGCGTTTTAAAGGTTGGTAGGCCAACGCAGGGAATGGCTCTCTCTATCTCTCTCTCTGGTGCACAGATGTGAAGAAGAGGAACGCAAGAATGCACAGGAGACCTTACTTGATCCACCTTGTCACTTTCTGCAGTCTTGGAAATGATCTCTCTATCTATTTTTCTGTTGTTGTTGCTGCCACCTGCTACCAAGAAAGAAAAAAAAAGGAATATAACATATTCAACAGCCGTTGCTGGTGTCTATTGCATTCCGCACTGGCCGGAGTGCCATGATGCACCACATGGAGAATCAAATATTTCAACGGTCTCAGAAGATGTGTGTTTGTCTGCACTTAAACGAAACAACGAACGTAAAAATATCTCTCTCCTTATCTATTTCTCTCTCTCTCGTCACATCGCTCCTGTCCTTTTTTTTTTTTTTCCTTTTTTGAAAAGCTTTGCGTCATAATTTCCTGTTGTCTCTCATAGTACCGAAACCACACGCGTCAACACGCAGACAGACCAAACAAAGTGAGAAGAAAAAAAAGTGGAGACCCACGTTACATTGTCTCTTGTCATTACAGTTTCTCGACCCTTCACTTGCCATTTTTACTGTTATTATTATTATCATCACTTCCTCAGTTGGTCTTTGTCTCTGAGTTCTCTTTCTCTCTCGCTCTTTCTCTCTTTTTTTTTTTATTATTATTATTATTGCACCTCTTCTTCTTCTTTGTTGTTGTTGTTGTTGTTGTCTCCGTATCATGTCTGAGTCTCAGCAATCTTTTGTGCTTCGCGCAGATGGTTTTCTCCACACTGCAGATGTGCGTAGCGTCGCGTACTGCACTGGCGACTTCATCGCCTCGGCCTCGCGCGATCACACCGCACAGATTACATCGCTGCACGACAACGCGGTGGCCGACGCGGAAGACAAGGATGAGCTTGTGCGTGGTTTCCCCATTGTCGGGCACACGGCGTTTGTGAACTTTGTTCTGTTTCATCCCGGACTGCCCCTGGTGGAGGGCGCGCCGCCCTGCATCATCACCGGCAGCAACGACAATCACGTCGCCATCTGGAGTATTGACCAGGCGGCGGGTCCGAACAGCGCTGCGTGTACGCTGGAAGCTATTCTCGACGGGCACGCACAAGGTGTGTGTGCGGGCACGTACATATCCCTCGATGACGCGAGTGCAGATGGCCACCTCGACCTCGTCACAGGCGACTGGAGTGGGACATGCATTGTCTTTGACAGCCGCCGAGGCAGGCCGAAGCAGCTCTACACAAAGCACGCCACCGCCGTCCGCGGCGTAGCGCATCTGCCGCACACCACCAGCATCGTCTCCTGCTCGGGTGATAAGACGATTCACCAGTGGGATGCCATTTCTGGCCACACCATCGCCATCTACCAAGGGCACGAGGATGTGGTGCAGTGTATATGTGCCATAGACGATCACACGTTTGCCACCGGCAGCAACGACAGCACCGTGCGTATCTGGCACACCAGCTCGCCTCAGTCATCGCAGAGCTGTACTGTTCTCGTGGGGCACACCTCGCTCGTGTACACTGTGGCCTGGCATGCCGCGACGCATGAGCTGCTCACGGCGTCAGAAGACCGCACCGTGTGCGTGTGGGGGCCCACGGAGGGGGCTGCTCCTGAGAATCAAGCCGCGTCACCCTTCACGCTGCGTCAGGCCATTCATCACCCGTGTGTGGTGTGGTCCGTCGCGGCCATCGCAGGTGGCAGCGCGAAGGGTGACATTGTGACGGGTGGCTCCGACGGTGTCGTGCGCTTATGGACACGCAACGATCGCTTCATGGCCTCTATCGAGAAGCTCGAGCATCTTGAGCAAAGTGTGTCGTCGCAGCGCATGGATGTCAAGGTGGCGTCCGCCGCGGGGCTTGATCCGTCGCGTCTGATTCCTGTGCACGCGCTACACCTTCACCCAGGCCAGCGCGAAGGGGAGCGGGCTTTTGCGAAGAACGAGGCGGGCACGATTGAGGTGTACGTGTGGTCGTCCGGTCGCTGGGATAAGATTGGGGACGTCGTGGCGGGGCCTGCGCAGACGCCGTACACGGGTGTGCCCCTCGCGAAGGAGAAGCAAATCTGGAATGGGGTTGCCTACGATTACCTCTTCGACGTAGACGTGCAGGGGGCGATGCTGAAGCTGCCGTACAACGCCGGCACAAGCGTCTTGGAGACCGCGCGGCGATTTGTTGCCGACCACCCCACGCGCGTCTCCGTGGACAATCTCGAAGCTATCCAGCAATTCATTCTGGAGCACATTGACCCCGTCGATCTGAACCGTGTGCCCGGACTTGAGAATCACGCCTCTTCTTCGCCAGCCCTCGCAGCAGCAGCAGCAGCGGCGTCGTCGTCGCACCATGACACAACACCCCCAACAACAACAACGACACCAAGTTCAGATGCACTGCCTTCGCCGTGGACGACAACAGAGGTGTTCTCCGCCTTCAAGCTGGACGGGGCGCTGAAGAAAGTTTCAGACGTGCTCGCCGGCACGGCAACGTGTGAGTTGGCGCAGGATGTACTGAAGCGCACGGACGCAGCTGTGTCGTCAAGCGCCATCGGCACGCCGACCGGCATCGCCAACGTGGCCGAGCTCTGCACCGCGCTCTGCCAGCTCTACACGCAGCTCCCAGCAGGCTCACGCTTTCCTGCGAGCGACGCGTTGCGCTTTGCTGTGGGTAAAACACAGCTGGCCTGCTTGGTGGAGGTGGTGCTCCAGAACGTCGGGGAGTTGCTCACCGCAGCCACAGCAGCTGTCTCATCGTCGTCGTCGTCCGTCTCTACCTCACCCGCAGCCGCCGCCGCGTCGTCAAGCCTTGCGTCTGGGGATGCGGAGACTCTCGTGTGGATTCGACTCGCAGCGTGCCTGGTCGGAGCGATGGCGGCCCAGCCCGCGTCCCTCCCCGCGAGTGCCGCGCACTGGCTGCACGAGCACCAAACCGGAGCGGCAATGGTTTACCTCTTCTCGACGCTGCCCAAGTTTCACGCACGCGCCGCGAGCGCGCCGATGAAGGCAGCCATCACGGCCCTCGTGCGCAATGAAGTCATCCTCGTGCACCGGCTGTCCTTCACCTCCGCGCAGGACGCAAGCGGCCAGGCGGTGGTGATGACACCACTCATTCAATGGTTTATCTCGTCATCGGTGCTGCCTATTGTGGCGCAGCGTCTGGCGTGCGAGGCAGTTGGGTCGCCTGTAGTTACGCAGGACTTGACCAGCTTGTGGACATTGTACGGTGGCATCGATGCGACCTTGACGGCGACGCTGCCGTGGACGCGAGAGGCGAAGGCGGAAGGCAAGGTGCTGCTGTCCTTGTCCCTGCGAGCACTCGAGACCGGTGCAGACCCGCAGGCTCGGCCGCTGGCGAGGAAAATTGGCGAGCTGCTCTCCGCGTGACATCGTGACATGGTCCACGTCCCCTTGTTGGTGTTCTGTGCATGTGTCTGTGTGAGCGTGCGTGTGTGTGTGCGTGCGTGTCTGTGCTCTCCCCTCTCTTTCTCTCTCTCTCTCTGATTATTGCCCAGTGTCAACTACTTTGCACGCGATGTGTTTGTGTGTCAAAAAAAAAAAAGCAAATGCAGAACAACGGATAAATCTGCTGCGCATGCGCGCCCAAAACGGGTCACTGTACCTGCCTCCATGCGCATTGATGCTTTCCCCCTTTTGTGTGTGTACGTGTGTGTCAACACACAGAGTGGTATCATACAAGAAGCAGTTTGCGTGTGCTACCACCGCCGCTGCCCCCCCCCCCCCCCTTGGCAAGCAACTGCATCGCATGATACAGCTCTCTCCTCATCTCTTGAGAATGCCACTGACGCGCGGACATGTGTTGCTTCAGTTCATTTAACCGCCTCCTCACTCCTATTGCCCTCCCGCCCGCCCCCCCCCCCCCTCTCTCTCCATCTTTTATGTTTTTTTTTTTTTTTTACGTGTGTCGCTGCGCTGTGCTGCCGAATAATAATGCAATAATACTAAAAAAGTGCGAGATTTTTTTTTTATTTTGTTCTTCATTCTCTCTTTCTTCGTCGTTCTTTTTCGTATCTGTCGGTGATAGAAAAAGAAATAATAAAAAAAGGCTCATCATTACAGCCTTTGTTTGCGCATCCCCTGATACGCACACGAACTTTTAGTGAGAAACGCGATTTTCTCTTTCCGGTGAGCCAAGCATTCGCACTCACAATTGTTGTTATTTTTCTTTTTCTCTTTTTTTTTTCTTTTACTTTCCCTCACCCACTCCTCGCATATCTTCATCTTAGTGCCCCCGCCCCTCCCTACGCGCACACACAGACACTTTTTTTTTTTTTTACCATTCAATCACTGTGATCACAAAGAAAACTTACTTCACATTCTGTTTTCCCTTTGATTCGCAGCTTTGTTTCTACCGTGCATACGCGCGCGTAGTCATTCCTGTGCGTATCACACATCAGCTTTGTCGCACGGCAATTTTTAGTTCTCGACTTTCTCCAGCACCCTTTTTTTTTCTCTCTTTTTTTTTTTTTCGTTTGCTTCACTTCTTCTTTCCTCCTGTTCTCACATCAAATCAACTGCTGAAAAGGCACCGCCTGCTTCCACGAAGTTGCGAGTCTTTATTGTTTCGCTGTGAGAGTCGTTGTTTTTGGCCGTTGTAAAAAGCGCGCTCAACACACAGACTGCCACACACGGACAACTTGACTATTCTGAAACAGCCGCAGAAAAAAAAACGCTCTTTTTAGTTTTTGTTTTAGAAACAAAGAAAAAAACATAAGAGAACATAAGACAGCATACCGTGTTCAACGATAGCAACCATGTCTGTTCCGGGTTCCAAACCGTGCGCCAACCACAGTATAGGCGCAGCAGATACTGTATCTTCTGTCGGTGCGCGCCATACGTCTCTTCAGAACCAGCGAGGACTGCCCGTGGTAGACAAGCCACTGCTGTACAGTTACTTCGCAAAGTGCTGCTGTCGCGTTGCGAATGAAGAGGCAAAGTGCAAAGACACGGTGCAGGTGTCTTCCGGTGATGCAGCAGGAGGAGGCAGCAGCAACAACAGCGAGGACATCACACAGCCACGCTCACAATCGCCATTTTTGTGCAATGTGCTGCAGCTCGACACGGCCGGCATGGAGGCGCCTTGCTACAGCCGCAGCGGTCGCCAACTGAGCGAGTGCGAGGCTCTTCATAAAAAGCACGCCAAGGAATACCGTTATCTCTACCTTGTCCTCGCAGAAGCACTCACGGCCGTCGTGGCCGCGCATGGTGAACTCGCGCAGCACCAGGTAGCGGTGCAGTTAGTGGCGGCGACCAAGGAGTGCCAGCGACACCTTGCGGGGGGAGATGCGCATGACAGCGAGGAGGCCGCCGCAGCAGCCACCGCCGCGCTCGCCCACTCGTCACCACATTCGCCCACGCTGTTTGAAGGCTTCGTGACCTCGGAAGTACCAAAGATATCACTCCACAACTACCTTGTGCGGCTCGTTCGCTACACGTATGCGTCTCCGTCTGTATTGGTGATTGCCTTCTTGTATTTGGACCGCTTACTCCTGCTCCACGACTCATTGCTGTTGACGGAGCTGACCGTGTTTAAGCTTCTGACGGCCTCCTTGCGCATTGCCAGCAAGGTGTACGACACACGCACGCTCAGCAACAAAGACTTCGCCCACATCACAGGCGTCACCGCTGAGGAGCTGGCCGTGCTGGAGACGGACTTCTTGACCGCCCTGCGCTTCGACCTCTACGTTTCCGCGGAGGAGTTCAACGGCTACACACGTGATCTGGTCGTCGCGGCGGAGAAGGGGGAGCTGGCCTCGCAGCGCCACGGCGTGCCTCCGTCCGCCACAAAGCACGCACGCCGCCCTGCACGGCGGCTGGATAGCGGTTCAGCTTGCTCCTTCGTCTCTCGGAGCAGCGCGTCGGTGTACGCCTTGACCACGCCACCCGGTCCTGCACCGCCATCGAGCGCGAGCAACATGACGCTGTCATGCGGCACCGGCCTGGACGAGATCAGCCGCGGTGCGTTTTTCACTGACATTGCGGCCCGCTCTGTGAACGACGTGGCGCCTGACACGGGTGCAAGTAGAGACACGGTGTGTCTTGGTGTTACAAATGGAAATGGGAATGGCGGGGTCGCTGATTCGCTACGCCGACAAGCTCCTCAAGGACACCACGGTGGCGGTGCTGGTCTCTCCAGCTACGCGGCAAGTACGTCGACAACGATGACTGGCAAGCCTCCCAAAGCATCCACCACGCGAATCGGGAACCCGTCACTGTGCCACACGGACAACAGCAACGGCAACGGCAGCGGCGCTGGTCTTGCGGAGAGCTCGCCGAGGCGCGACAGTGTCAGTTTCGACGCTGGTTTTGTCGAGACGCGACGCCAAAGCTTAGCTGTGTAGAGAACAACTAATGTGTGCGAGGGGGAGGGGAGGAGGGGGGGGGAGGAGGAAGTGAAGGAATAGTCACACACAACAACAACAACAAAAAGGAAAGAAGTGTCATGCGTGGCATCTTCACTATTTCTCTTCTCTTGTTGTTGTTGTTGTTGTTGACCGTTATTCATTCTTTGCCACCCCGCTGCTCCACCACTCACTCAGCTCATAAACTCTCACCCTCACACTCACACACACACACACTCGTCGTGTCAGTGTTTACGTTCTGCATGAACTCAAAGTCAAGACATACACAAAAAAAATATATAAAGGCTCTCTCTTTCATTCTTCTTTGCCGCCCCTGTTTACTATAAATATATATATATATCTACCATCTTCAGCATGGGTTTCCCTGTTTGTGCAAGGACGAGATGCACAGTCTCACTTGCTGTTTCTTTTTCTCTTCTTTTTGTTTTTGGATTTTTATTTACAGCCGTTGGTTCTACCTTTTTTCTTCGATGCTCTTTTTTTTTCCCCCATCGACGCGATGCGCGCGAAGCTTTGATCACTAAGCAGCTCACCCTCCCCCCTAGTAAACTACGAGTTTACTCGACTTTTCTTTTCTTTTTGATTCGTTTGTTTTGCCTTCCGGCTTACCCTTTTCTTTTCTTTTTGTGTCTTTCTGCCCTCCATTTCCTAAAATTAACCCCCCCCCCCCCACCACCACCCCCACCACCACCCCCTCCGTTGTGCATCACCACGAGGTAATAAAAAAAAGAACACGCTGTGCAAAAAATAAGATACAGCAAGCGCAACAACAAAAAAATTATTTAAAGCAAACAAACAATAATAATAAAACAAAAAATAAGGCAAATTGTTATGTAGACTTTTTTTTTCCACGTACATGAGCACACGTACACCCCCCCCCCCCTATATTGCACGCACGGCAAACGCGAAAAAAAAAAACAGCGCAGAGCCGAGCAAAGCAACGGGCAAAAACAGGAAAACTAGAGATGAGCACACAATTCACTTGAAGTGCTCTTCTCCTAGAACTGTGATGACTACTTTTTTTTTTTCTTGCGTGTAATTTGTAGACATAGGTGGACAGCACTGACACCGTATCTGCACGCTTAAGAACTTCTTGAAAGAAAAAAAACTTCTCATCTCACGGATATATTTTTGCCGCTGGTGATTTTGCTTACACTTGGTTCTTTTTCTCTGTTGCGGTGTTTTTTCGAAAATACCGTTTTGTTGTTGTTTCTATGCTCACATTATGCTCTAGGTACGATAACCTTGTCGTGAAACATTATGTGTATTTTTTTTTTTTGCACGTGTGCGTCTGTGCGTTTATGTGTGTCCGTTTCCCCTGACCCACTATTTTTCTTTCTCTACATGTGTGATCTGCTTTTTTGCTTTGCTTTATTTTGTTTGCGCTCACTTGGTTGGGTTTACTCGGTGTCTCACGATCTCGTCCTTTTTAACTGTAATCTTTTTTTTTTCTTTTTTTTTCTGTTCACCATGTTTTTCCCCATTGCCAAATGGGGCCTAATTGTGTGCGCATGCTCACACAGCATCACACACTGACCAAGGAAGAGAAAGAGAGAAGGAGAGTTTTTGTAAAGATGAAAACTGAGACAAACTGATTTACCTCTGGAGGAGGGTTCACGTCTCAAACGCACACTGTTATTATTGCTCGAAGCACTTCATCACTTGCAAGATAATCTAAATGTTAAATACGCCAAAAGCGTAAACGTGGTGCGCACGACATTAGGGCAAAACAGAGCAAGACGGAAATGGTGAGAGAGGCTAAAAAAAAAACACAAAAGCATGTACGATATCATTCATGGGATATGTGTGTGTAGAAGGACAAGTAAGCGAGTCTGAGATCACGTTCAACACATAACACGTTGACAAGAAACGAAAGCCTATATACATTTAAAAAAAAATAAAAATAAAAGTCATTTCACGCGTTGATGTTGCTTTTGTTTTTGATGTCTATATGGGGTCGTTGATCCACAATCCATATTTGTTTGATACCGCTACATTGTTTTTTTTTTTCATCTCTCACTATCTTTCTCTTTCTTTCTTATCCCGTTTTTCCGTTGATCAATGCATTGTTACGACGGGGATACAGGCTGAGACAACAAAACATTTATGTTTTTTTTGTGTGTGTGTTGTTTGATCTGTTTTGTGTCTCTGTGCCTGAATGTGTGCGTTTACTTCCGTGTTAGACCTCTTTTGCGATATACTGCTACACTGCTCTCCTATGTGGGCACGATGGTAGTTTTTATTTTTCTGTTATTAGTGTTATTATTTGCCTGTGATGATGTGTTGTTGTTGTGCTTCTTCTTTTCCTCTTCCTCTCTCTCTCTTTCTCTCTTCTTTATTTACTTCTGCATAATAGACAGTACAAAAAAAAAAAAAAAGTGTGTGCTCCAGGCTGTTGCCGTTGGCACCCTTGACCTTTGTATGTGCCGATTTTTTCTTTATGTCGTTGTTTTTTCCTTTGGCATTTTACTTTTCTGTTCTGTTGTTGCTGTGTGTTTCTTCTTTTTTTTTTTCTGCACGTGGACCTGCATACCTTACCCACAGGTTTCACTTTTTTTTTTTTTTTCATGCGAACAAGTGTTCGAACTGTCCCGCGATGAACTCGGCATGTGCACAGTTTTCGAAACGTGTTTGTCTCTGCGAACATGATTTCATTCATAATGACTGCAGCTTTTTTTTTTTTAATTCATTTAAATTTTCCCTCTTACTGCCTAGTCAACCTCATTTATATACTGACAATAAAGTACGCGCCCAACACACACGCACGCACACCGATGGTCGCCATCACCGCTTGCTCTTTAGGGCCGAAGGGTGGAACTCATAACTCGTCGATTCCCAGAAGCCAAAAAAAAAAAAAAGCACGACTGTGGCGCACCAACAAAAAAAAAATAAACGAGAAAGACTCTTTCTTTTAATCTTTTGATCTCTCATTTTTTTTGTGTGTGTGCAGAGAAAAAAAAGCACTTGGGTGTTCAATACCTCTTCTTTTTGTTTGTTTTTTTGTTTCCTTGTTGAAGTGTTTCGGTGCACTTTGCGGTCTACACTCATTTTCGTTGTGTGTTTCTCATCTGTTTCTTTGTATCTCATTCTTTTTTCTTCGTCTTCAGATCGATCAATATATATATATATATACCTGCTGCGCCACTGTTGTTGTTGTTCAGATTAGCCGGTGGCCCACGAAAAAAAAGGCTGTCCGGTAATCCTCTGTGTGTGTATGTTTCCACGAGGTCAGGCACACACGGTGGAGAAGTGCCATGTGACGTGGCCATTTTCCTTGATTGTTGCTTTTACTTTTTTTTTTTCCTTTTCGTGTTGCTCTTGTGACCAGCAGATCTGGCACATAGTCGGCGTTTGCGCCGAAAGACCGTGGGTCGACTGCAGTCTGTGGAAAAACAAAATAAGACCCAGATAGTTTTGTTACCAAAAAAAAAAACTGGGTTTTTTCATTTTGTTTCATCTCCTCTGATTTCTTTACAGCGTGTTTTTCTAACCTGTCGTTTAGTACTTCTTTTTTTTTTGCTGTTTTTTTTTTCTTGATGCTAATTATCTGTATATTCAACTTGTGCGTTTGCTTTCTTTCTTTTTGTTTTCTCTCGTATTTTTCATATTTGCAGATATTTTTCTGAACTGAAGGCGCTTTTTTTTTTTTTTCTTGTTGGTTGTCTTTATATAACCTTTCGAAATTTGTTTTGAAAGTGGTTTTCTCTTTTTTTTTTTTTGTGTTTGCACCGAGTGATGCGACGTTTGGATTCCTTCAATTTCTAAAAAAAAAAAAGAGTTTTTGCATGGATATCTCCACAACAACAAACGAAGAAAAGTTAAAATAGCATAGAACATGAACGCGAGCAAAAAACAAAGTTATCCTCAAAGATGACTTGCAGAGGAGTGTAGGGTATGACACTCACAAAGAGAACGCCCGCTCCAGTCTTTCGATATGTGCAGCGGTTCTGAATTGTCAAGAAAAAAAAAGAAAAAAAGAGAGAGAGAGAAGTGAAGAGTCAGGCGTCACAGAAAATGACTTTTTCTTTTTGTTTTTTCTCTCTCCCTTTTTTTTTTTCTTCATTTTCAGACCCCGTTTCACAAGTGTTCACACAGGTCCTCAATACACATACGTAGGCACGCACTGCTTTCCTTCTCCGATGTATGCGTATATCCACGTTGAAGAACGTGGGCCCCTTTGTTTTTGCTTCTTTGCTATTTGGTTGCACAACTACACGAAGTGAGGCTTGGCGCTGGTACGCTCGTGCACGAGGCCGCGGTTTGGAGTGGGACTGCCAACGAATTAGGGCCAGCAACATCTCTTTTCATATTCCTCCTGTCTCTCTCTCTCTCTTCTCGCCTTCCCTTCCTGCTCAATTCACGTGAACACAAGTGTCCTCACCAGATACCCCCCTTTTTTTTCCTCCTCCCTTCTTCTTTGTGTTTTTTTTTGTTCGTTTGCTTCAATCGACAGTGCCAAATCTAACACGCACACATCGCACATCACCAGGCAAGCATAGTGTTATTGTCCCCTCATTCTTTATACATGGGAGCGTTGTCTACGCAGTACTCATTTGGATTCGTGAAGTAACAGACATCGCCAGTACACGCACACATACACATACAAGCAAATCAAACACACAAATACATACAAAACAAGCGTGCACAGAGCAGAGCTCTAAAAGTTAAAGTACGTACCTACTTTCACGTGTGAGTCGCTCTTGTTCTCTGTGTGTGTGTGTGTGCGTGTGTGTTGCTGTTGTTATCGTTGTTCATCACGTCTGAATCTGTGCTCGGCCACACCCCACCTTTCACCACCACAGCGTATCTACTTGACGTGTTGACAGTATTCATCGGAAGAATCCGTTCTGACCAGAAAAAACAAACAAACAAACAAAGGACTCATGACCAGCAGTGGTGATCCTCCTCTTGTGGTGAGCAGCATGCTCCTCACCATGCACTGCATCTACGATGTGCCTGAAGAGATGGCACGCCAAGCCGATGGCGTTATCTTTGACATTGTTTTGCACACAACAGCGAAACTATACGTGACGGACCAGAAGGTGACTTGTATTGACCTGGTGAAGAAAGTCACCTCTTTTCGCCCTCAAGACATCACGTACCGCAACGGCCGCTTTGAGCTCGATCTGGACGCATTGGCCAAGGCAGAAGGCGCTGGTGGTAGTGGTGTGCCCTCTCAGCCTCCACGCACGTCTACGACAACGACGCCAAGCGTGCGTAACAGCACAAGCGACGGCTACATGACGAGCGGCACAACATTGGACAGTGCAGGCGGTGCCGCCCCCCTCAACGAGCTGCTGATCCCGTTTCCGAGTCGGCCTGATCTCAAGTCCATTGTGGAGGTATCTGTCGGCGTGCGTGAGCGGTACGCGCACTCTTCGAGTGTGCGCTGGCTGACCACACCACTCGATCCCGACTCCAGAACGAGCGAGATCGCCACCTTCGCGGCTGCCGAGGGCGAAGTCGCGCGTCACAAAAATGTGATCCGCTTTGTTGGTCTCGTTGTCGGCCACCTCGCAAGCTCACTCAGCCTGCCCTACGTCAACGATGACCTCACCCACGTCCACGTCCCTGCTGATCACGGCACCGTGCCACAGGCCTTCACAGATGGGCTTCTTCTCAGCGCACGCAAACGGTTAGAGGAGGATCAGCGACGACTGCTCGCGTTGATGAGGCCGAAAACCCCGGTTCAAATGCTCTCCTCCGCCCAGTTGGACGCGCGTCTGTCGAACGGCGAGAGCGAGTGGTTAATCTACCGCAGCGTGCTCCTGGAGTTCGACCCTGCGTACTTTGTGAAGCGTGTGCAAAACATCCTTGACTTATACCCACCGACACAAATGCACCTGCCGTGGGTCCAGCGCTCTGCGGAGGAGCTCGTCAGCGAGTACGCAGAGCGAGAGCTAGTGCTCATTCGCAACTTGTGTGCGGAGCTGGGGCCGGAGCTAAACAGCATCAGTCCTCGCACGCGGCGGCTGGTCTTCAGCTGGCTCTACCACTCCCCACCGCGAGAGGACATGGTGCGATGCGTGAAGGAACGGTTTGGCGATGACATAAACTTCGACGACTTCCTCGACAACGAGCCTGACCTGTACATGAGTGCCTTGTGCGCCAAGTACGGTCCTGAGCTTCCTCCCACGCGCTACTACTTCCCGATGATTGAGTATACCCCCGACACGCGCCCGCTGTTCCGGCACGTGCTGCCTGGGTGCGTGTACAAATATCTGCAGCGCGGCAGGACCGCGACGACGGACCGGGCGGCTGTGGTCAACGGTACCAACACGAGCAGCAGCAGCAACGCCTTTGCTAGCGCGCCTAATGTGCCCAGTCACTTGCTGGAGCTCACCCCACACGAGCGACCACTGCGCATGCTGGATGGCAGCAGCAGCAGCAACGAGATTGACATTCTGTCGAACAAGTACACGGAGGAGTGTGAGTTCCTCATCAAGCCCATCACGATGGCCATCGCCGAGGTCGTGAGCCACAGCAGTGGGGCCTCCAAGCCGAGCGATCCCGAATCGTTGAAGCCTGAGTTTTCCATTTTCAACGTCCAGACGCCGTCGGACAAGCACATGGAAGATATGGTGCGGCGCTGCGCCATGTACTCCTACATCTCGCCAAGTACACTTCTGGCCGCACTCATTTTTCTCGATCGGCTGTGCCTCCGTTACCCGAAGCTCGTCCTTACCTGGTTCAACATTCAGCGCCTCTTCGCCGTCATGGCCCGCATTGCCAGCAAGGTCGTCGATCTGAGAAGCATCAACAACAAGAACTTCGCGCGTGTCTTCGAAATGCCTTTGATTGAGTTCAACAAGATGGAAGATCACATGCTGAAGCTCATGCAGTTCGACTTCATGCTCACTCCTGAGGAGTTCAACGACTACGCCACACTTGTGCACCAGGCCATTCACGGCAAGAGCACCGAGGCCGCCACCACCACCGCCGCCGCGACGACGACGACACGGAGGCCGGAGAAGAGTGAGGTCAACGTAGATAGCCTTCTCACCGACGAAGGCTCCCCAGCGAGGGCGGAATCGGTGCCCGCCACGGCACGCGTGGTGGCCAGCGGAAGACGGACAAGCGTCTCCGGCTCCTTGTCAGGTGCGGTGACGTCATCCATGCCCCGTCGTGGGCCGCACCACTCTGAGCGGGCGGCGTTGCCTACGGTGGCCAACAGCTTTGATGCTACACTGACACGGCCGTCACGACCGGTTGAATCTGCGCGGGTGGGGAGCGGCAAGTCAGCTCAGTTCCAGAACGCAAAAGAGATCGCGCTGTGATGTAGAGAGAGAGGGAGAGAGAGGAGGTGAAAAGAAAGAAATCATCAATATTAGATGCAGTGTCACTGTCATCTCCTTTCTCTCTTTTTGGATTGCTTGTTTTCATGATATTGCTTTATCACGGGAATACCTCATTTATGTTTTTTTCTTTGTTGTTGTTTTTTCTTCTTTTTTTCTCCGGCGTCGTTCAGCATCCACATCTTCGTTGTCCTCAATTGCTCTATTGTATAAAAAAAAAAAATCGCTCTTGCCACTGTTGTTAGTGGTGTTGGTGGTGCAGACAAGGAAGTACTGACGGACGTTGGGCTGATGCCCGTAGCGCCATTGGGAACGATGATTGATATCAACTTCTTTGACAATTGTATGTTCCCATCTTTTTTTTTGTTGTTGTTGTTCGTTTGATTATTTTCCTTTGCGTCATTCTTTCTGCTGAAAAGCGTTGTTGTTGTTGTTGTTTTCTTCTTCCCGATTCCCATTGACCTATTGCCAGTGCGAAGACACGAGCGTTCTGGATGCATACAGAACACTAATATGTGTGTAAGGTTTCGCCTCTGTGTCCCCGTTCTGTGTGTGTGTGTTTTTTTCCTCTCTTGTTTTCTCTTTCTTTTATTGTTGATGGTGTTGTTGTTGTTGTTGTTGTTTTTTTCTCTACTGTGCGCGTGCGTGCGTGTGTGTGTGTATGGGGTTCTCGGCTCAGTCGACTGTTGGGAGGGGGGAAAGTGATGCGAGAAAACAAAAACGGAAAGAATTGGCTTTTTGAGACGAATGGAAGAGCATGTCACTCACTCACAAAAAAAAATGTTTTTTTGTCCAAGGCTCCTCGTTTCACTCATATTTTTTTTTGTAGTGGTTAGCTTCCACACATCGTCTTTATTGTTCCTCCTCTTCGTCTTCTTCTTTTCTTGTTGGTTTGTTTGCTCTCCACCTTTCTTCCAATAAACACGCGCACGCTCTGCAGCCACAACGAAGAGACGTTTCGGAATGGGAAAAATGGCAGCAATAACAGCAAAGCAAATAGCAATGCATTTTGATGGAAGCTTATTCTGCTAGACTCTCTCTCTCTCTGCATCTCACACACTTGTCATGGCTACTCTGAAACGCGAGCCAACAAATTGCATTCGCGTACCCTCGACTGATGCGTTCTGCTGGGCTCCCCTTGCACGTTGCGCGCCCACCACCCACCTTCGAGTCGTCAGAGCAGAACATGGAACTCAGTTGCTTACTTCAATTATTGCAAAGGATTTAATATCTCGTCGATCGCGAAGAAGCAAAAAAAAAAAAACGTAACATAACTATGCAGACAATGTCGTACACGATGATCGCGTGTTAAATTCGCGACGAAGCTCACATGTAGTTTTTTTTTTTTTTTGCTGTGCCTTTTCTTTTCTCCATTTCGTCTTGCTGAGCAGCCTCAGCGTGTGACGTGGAGAGAAGGGGAGAGGGGGGGAGGAACGGTGCGTGAGGAGGCTGTTGCAATACTAAACAGACATTCTACTTACACTGGATAGCGACTACGCAATACAATCTGGTGGCAGCCAATGTAAGAAGAAAAAGAAAAGAAAAGAAACACTGTTTTTGTTTTTGTTTGTTTTTTTTTCCTTCTCTCAAGATCACCATTCTGTGTATCGTGACATGTGATTGATGTGTTTCCCAAAAAAATCTCAGTTGGTGTTGCTGCTCAGTGCTCTCCAGCGATCCGTTGGATGGATTCCCCAGTCCCCCTCCCCCTCCCTCCCTCACAACCCACTTTTTTTTTTTTTTTAACAGCAATTACGCTTCTCTTTCTTTTTTTTTTCTTTTTAACATCACTCTATGACTCGAACTCCGCATCACCGTATAGTATTTATACCGCCTGGTTCCCGACCTTGCAAGAACAACAAAAACACAAAAAACGCGTTGCTATTCGAATTCGCCAACCACGAAAAAAAAAAACATGGGATCGCGTGTGCGCAACCCAAATAAAAACAAAGTGACAAAGAGACGCAACGCAGCTTGTACTCGTTGCATAGTTGACTCTCTCTCTCTCCCCTCCCGCGTCGTGAGAACTTTTTTTTTTTACCTCGTTCTCATTTCTTCCGGTGAACAGCTGTACATCATTCCCCATCAACGCAGAATACATCTGTTTGCTTCACTTGCATCGCGTTGCCTGTTACGTGAGTCTGGGTAAGACTCCGAAGGAAGGCAAAAAAAAATTGAAGAAGCGCACTATTCACTTCATTTGCGTACAACTACTCCCTCTCTCTCTCTCTCCCTCTCTTCATCAACTTTCTTGTCCGCTTGTTGTTGTCTCAGGTGGTTAAATCCCGGCGATCACCATCACGTCACTCACTTGTTTGTTTGCTTGTTTGTTTTTTTCTGGCTTGACTCCCTTTATCTTCTCTCACTCGTCATAACCATCATCAAAACGGCATTCAATTCGTTGAGCAGAGACAGAGAGAGAAACAAAACAGTTTTCTCTTCTTTCGTGTTCGCTGATATGTTCTTCTCCGGCTGGGCCCCGCTGGTGCCCCTCCACGACTGGGACATCGCCCCCGTAGGCCACTCCGTAGAGTGTTCACCCTATCTTGGGGGGCGACGGGCCTCCCGTCAGGCTCCGTCACGTGTCCCGATCTCTCCATCCGAGCTAGCTGCCTCCACACACTCACCTCTGGTCACGCAGGACTACCTCGGTCAGGGCGTCAGTCAACTCACCTTTTTAGCCCCCTCCGTGGATGTCGCAGAAGGTCTCTTGGGCCACGCAGGCGGCACGCTGCCGACGCGTTCTGGCCTCTCGCGAGCAGCTGAGGTGTTTGCCGCGACGCATCAACGTTTCCACGTGAAGAGCCACGCTCCGCTGCCACAGCACTGTGGCCTTGTGTACGTGGAGTGCCAAGTCACTGCGATTGGTCCCACAGCTAACCTCCACAACAAGAGCAACAACAATAACAACAACAGCAGCACAGGGCGCGCCGCCTCTGCACTGCCGCTGGTGCTCGGTGTGTGCGCCGCATCGCTTCCTTCGCACATCTTGCCCGGAGAGGCCGAGGACAGCATTGGTTTCTTGACAGGTTCGCGCGTTGTCTACGAACACGGTCGCAGCGAACCGGAAAGACTGACGTATACTCTCTCGCCAAGCCCACCACTAACCGCGAGTGGCGCACGTTGCGATGGTCTTGGCGAGGAGGACGAGCTGCTTGCCCAGACCGTGTCGGCACCGGCCTCGCCTGGCCCGCCTCGCCGTGGGCTCGAGGTTGGCGATGCCGTGGGCTGTCTTGTCGATTGCGAAAGAAGCACAGTTCGCTTCACTGTGAACGGTCAGATCCTTGACGGGTACGTCGGTCGCTTGCGGAGTGCCAAAGACAGTGGCAGCCGCGCAACAACAACAACAACAACGCGATCAAGGCCCGTCCAGCTGTCAGGCGCCACGGCACCAGCCGGCTCTTCGTCGCCGTTGTTCTTCTTCGCGATTGGTATGACCCAACGGACACCGAGCGTGGCGGTGCGTGTGGTATTGCAGGTCGGACTCAATGCGCAGTCACGCATTCCCATTCACGTGCCTCTGCGCACAGCGGGGTCTGAGCAGCCGGTCACGCCCAGTGATGCGCATAATCACCCACACGCGATCGTAAATGCGTTCGCACACCTTGTCTTTCCCTTTCGCAGCTTTGTTCAGCGCGATGGCATGCAGCAGGTACACGCACGAGAACAGGGTCAGGTGCGTGGGGACACAAGAGACGCAGTCAGCGCGGGAGAGGACAAGGCAGACGCCCTCGGTGATCAGGCGCTTTGCGAGGATGCCGTGGTGACTTTGCTGCGGCAGCACTTGGCCATGCGTGGCATGCACCGCGCGCTCGCTGCGCTCGATGCCGAGGCCAAAGCGTTGAGGCTCGTTCAGACACCCGATACACGCATCAACAGTGAGCATCAGTCCGTGAAGGCCGAAGAGGCAGGTGAAGGCAGCGGCAGCAGCACACATGGCAGAGACGCCAAGCAGGGTGGCGCATCACCGTGTGCGCTGACGTTTGTGGCGTACATGGCAGCCGTACGTGACCGCCTTCTCGGCGGGTCGCGGCAAGAGCCGGCGCAGATCGCCACATTGGCCGCCTCGACGTCTTCACTTCTCGCACTCTTCCTCTCTCACTCGCCGCTGAGTGAGGCGGTTGAATGGCGAGTCGCACAATGCGTCATCACCACGCCCAGCACGCTGGACACGGCCTCGCCACAGCAACCACGCTCTCCACGCGAGCTGGGATGTCGTCTACGACTCTCGCCCGCTGCCGCGCGCGAGCTCGGCTTGTATCTGCTGGCCCAGCACATTGATCTTTACTTTCTCCTACGCGTGTTGCCGCTGATTGAGTCCGTCGTGCACGACCTACGGCATCGCCTTCATACCCTCACACAGCCCGCCGCGCTGTCACCGCCAGGAGATGGTGTGTCCACCACTGCCGTGTGGCATGTCTTCACACACGCCGTGTTGCAGCCCGTGGAGGCCCTGGCGGGGCTACCAGACAGGGCGGCGCGTGTGCCTCCTCCCCCCATCGAGGCGGCCTCGCCACTGCGTGGCACACGGCGTCATCGTGAAGACGCAGGGGTGTCATTGCGTCGCGCACTGGAGCGCTGCTCAGACAGCGTGACGTGCCCTGCGGAGCACACCACGACTGCCTCCTCGACGACAGGCGAATTGGACGAGGTGATGCGGCTGCTTATGGAAGAGGCCCTGTCTCCACGCTCACCACATCGCAAAACCCTAGCAAGAGGAGAGGAGAGACAGACAGACGCACCCCACATTCTCCCACACCACGCGGAGCCGACAGACCCCATCAGCACCCACGTGGCAGTCGGGAACGCTCTGGTTGCCTTGGTGCAAGCTGTGGAAGCGACCTGCGTGGCCTTGACCTCCCAGTCGTCTTCGTCACGCTTGGCGGGGTCGGTTGCCGCGGCGGCGGAGGCGAACACCGTGCGGGCTAAGCGCATTCGCCACTTTACCACCGCAGCAGACCGTCTGCTGGAGGCGGGATTGGCGCAAGTGCGCTGGCGTGCCTGGCAGCGATTGTCTCATGTGATGGAGGCTGTCAACGCGCGCGCACTGCGCATACTCGTGCGATGGCAGGTCTCATTCATCACACAGCACAAGGAAGGTACAGCGGTGACGGCGACGGCGGCAACGACCGTGCTGCTTCCCCTGGACCACCCCGACGCGCGCGGTGCTGACATCTCGTGCGCTTTGAAAGCACTCGACGACGGAGAGGCACCCACGTCGCGGGCCATCCCGCCTGTGGTGGCCAGTGCGCTGCACACACCGCATTCAGCGGACAGCGAAGAAGAAGAAGAAGTGGAAGAGCTGTATCGCCTCGACGCGTTGGCCGAGGACACTATTGACCCCTTCTTTTTCACCCCCACACTTCGCGATGAAGAAGCTGAGCGTGAGACGCATGGGGTGCCCCTACCGCTGCCTGACCAAGCCTCCTCCTCCTCCGTGTCATCGCGCCTCGCCGAGGATGTTTTTGCACAGCGGAACTGGACAGGAGACGAAGAAGAAGAACCCGTGGAAGAGCTCATGGAGGTCGAGGAAGAAGGAGAGGAAGAAGGAGAGGAAGAAGAGGAAGAAGAGAGTGTTCACAGCCACACCGCGAGTGATATCTCTGCGCGTGGCACGCCCTGCCGCCGGGCACGCGGCGGCGATCCCCGCAAGACGATTGGGTCCTCGTCCTCGTCTTCATCTGCGCGAGTGGTGTGGAAAGGGATGCAATGCAGCTCACCGCGCCGCTACTTCTACGTCTCTTCCTCTCCGGTGTCGCGGCAGCGCGGCAAGGACGCACTCGCGTGGTCAGCACTTTCTCTTCGCAGTATTTGGCGTCGCGTGCAGCTTGTGGCGGCATTGCGTCCTGAACAGCACGCCTCCACGAGTGTTTTTCTCGCGCGTGGCGAGTTGGCGGAGAAACGCCTGTGTGCCGACGAACACGCGCACGGGACAGAAGCTTGTGCGGAAGAAGAAAATGCAGATGTGTTCGGCGGTATCGAGGCGCGTTGTCTGCAGCAGATTGAGACGCGACTGCACTCACTCTATGTGTTCCTCTAGCTGCATGTGAACGTGTCAAGGCACAACAGATCAGAAACAAAAGAAAACATATATATATATATATTCATGCACAAGAAGAACAAGAACAAAATAGTGGGAGCCTGTCGCTCAGGAAAGATACAATATATGTGTTCCCCCACTGCGTATTCGTTGTGGTGGTGGTTGTCTTCTTGAAATGCTGTTTCATTCATCTTTTTTTTTTATGATTATTTATTTTTGCTTTGCTTTGCCACAATCTGCACACGGCAGGTTCTCACCCAATTGTTGCTTTTTATTTGTTTATTTATTTACTTCCGTTTTCATCGCTCTGGTGTTTGTTGTTGCCTGACACAACTCAGCGTGACCACATGCACCAAAAAAAAAAAAGTAACAGAAAAAACAAACTCTGACACTGCCATGTGATTGTTGTTGTTTTGAAAATGTGGGTTGCAGATAGAGAGAGTGAACGCACTAAGATTATGTGTCCATGATCAGTCGCGTTTTTTTTTTTTTGCGGATTCGCTACTATCGCTTTTACTGGATGTGCATGTATCAGCGTGTAAAGCGCATTATTTTCACCTCTCTTATCAGGTCAATCATATCTCGCTCCCTCTTCTCTTCTCTTCTCTCTCTCTCTCTCTTTCTACATCTCGTGAATACTTTTTTTATTTTGTTGTCCGTCTCTTTCTCAGTTTTCCCCTTTCTTTTTGTACTAGTAGAACCCCTTTTTTTCGAATCGTTGGTTGCAGAAAGTAAGCACAAAGATTAGCTCTCGCTCTCTTTCCCTTTTCACTTACTCTCCCTCACTCTCTGTCTCTATCTCAGTTTTTTTTTCTTGACGAAGAAGAAGAAGAAAAAAGAAAGAACAAAAAAAAACAATGTCTGGCATGCACCACCTGTTCACGGCCACGGGCCGCGCCCTTCCCGCCCCGCCCCGCCACGCTCCATCCCGATCCTCCTCCGTGATGCGTCTACCAACGCGTCGCTTCGACCCTACGCGCGATGCCTCCCCGCACACCCCACGCCACACCATTCCAAAGGGTCAGCGCCGCGAGTCGCAGGTCGCTCTCTACCGCCGCGCCCCGCGCATCGAGGACCGCGTTCCTGAGATTGAGTATCCCGTTGAGCAGTTCCCCGCTGTCGAGGACAACGCTGCACGCGGTGACAACTTGGCCATCATGGAGCACACCTACCGTCCGGATGAGCATCAAGCCCTCACCCGGGAGATGTCCAGCGTGAAGGAGGGCAAGACGCGCAGCCAGCGTAGCTCTCGCCCTGCTAGCGTGATGAACGGTGCCATCCCTGCCAATGCCTCTCGCGGCATCCACACCCGCACGAGCAGCCAGCGCAGCCAGCGCACTATTGTCAGCCAGCGTCCTGCCAGCCGCGGCTCTCAGGTGCCGTCGTACGCACAGCAGCAACAGCGTGGCCGTCAGAGCAGCATTCGTCGCGCAGGACCGCCCAGCGAGTCTGCCTACCGCCCTAATCTTCAGACCGCGGCGACCTCTCAGCAGCGACACATGGAGGCACCCCCGTCTCCGCGCTACAGCACCGTTCGCTCTCCCCGCTCCGGCGATGACCTGGCCGAGCGCGTGCACCGCTACTCCACCTCGAACCGCCACGCCCCCGCGAGCACGGCAATTGGTGGCACTGAGCTGTTGCCCTCTCTGCCGCGTCTGCAGGGCCAGCAAGAGCCCGCCGTGGATGACCGCGCGCACCGCACTGTAGTTCGCTTTATCGACAACCAGCCCGAGTCGCAGCGTCCCGCACTCGAGGACATGCTCAAGGAGTATGAGGGCCGTGAAGATGAGCTGTGTGAGGCGCTGACGGAGGCCTACGGGGATGAGTTCGAGCAGATGAAGTACTCCAACCCGGCCTCCATGATGAACCGCGCGACGACCAACCAGGTTCCTCCTGAAGAGGACGAGCCCCGCATGGCCCAAACGATTATTCTTCTCGGCAATACGCAGAACAAGGCCCCGAGCAGCTGCCCGCCCGCTGAAGGCGATGAGGAGGCCGCGAACCCGTCCAACTACGAGTTCGACGCCGAGTCCTACCGCATGATTGAAGACGAAGAACACGACGCGGAGGAGGGCGCCTACCCTGTCGAGGACGAGGATGACCGTCTGGACGCACCCAAGCCCACCAACTACTAAACAAAACAAAAAAGCGAGGAAAAAAAAGAACAACAACAACAACAGAAAGAAGGAAATCGATAGCGAAACGAGGATGTGGCGAGCCTGTGACTGACTGGAAGAAGAAAGGACGACGAGAAATACAACAAACACACACAAAAGAGAAAGGAAGGCGTTTGTGCCAACAAGAGAGCAGTTAATGCTCTCTCCTTGTATTGGGTGTAGTTTCGTCTTTCTTTTTTGGATTTTGATGTCTTTTCATTATGCCTCACGTCTGTGCTCATATCTCTTCACGTTTTGTTCTCTCTTTTTTTTTTCTTTTTCTGTTCCCCTGTTTGTTTGTATTTCTCTTTTTTTTCCCCCCAAGACTTCTTCACTTAACGCAACAAAGAGGAGGTGAGCACGGTGTGATAGGCTGTAGAACAATCAGAACCTCCCATGGCATTGTTTAAAAAAAAAAAGAACACTAATTGTTGAACAATACCCGAAAACGACTGCAAACAAAAAAAAAAAGAAGTCCAACGCTTCAGATGGAAGCGGGGGAAAAGGTACGAAATTCACAGTTTCTATTCTGCTTTCTTTTGTGTTTCTCTCTCTTTCTCAATTATTTTTTTTATCTTTGAGATTGACTTCATTGTTCATTTAGTCGTTCTTACTCTTCTCTTTTGGGAGTTGGTTTGGGGGGTTTTCTCCCACGCCTTCTGAATGTCGTCGCACCAGTGCTTTTTTTTTTTTTTTGCTCTCCTCGACTTCTTTCCGTTTCTCATTTGGCGGTGTGAAATTTCTGTTTTTTTTTTTTCA